>PVJL010008952.1:0-61784 GCA_004026885.1 Lyroderma lyra
TGCTTCTTTATTCTTAATAATGATTGAGACCTTTGTTCTAGGCATACCATATTCCTTAGCAAGATCAGTAATGTGAGTATCATCCTCATATTTGCCTATTATTTACTTTTTACTTAATGGTAGTGCAAATAATTTTCTTTTCTGCTCAGTGATATCACTGCTCATTTTCTGAGGACCCATGATGACAAAAAAAAAGCAAAAACACACAAAGTGACCACAGAAGCCAAGCTAAGACCCCCAAAGGGATGTGCACAGGGCAAGAGCTACTGCATGACTAATGTGTAACCCCTTGTTTCAGCAGGAAAAGGTAGCAAGTCATGAGGCAATCGACATCAACAAGTTCTAGCTTGCACATCAAGTACCAAACAAATGACGAGAACCAGGACAAAATTTTCACATCAAAATGCGTTGAGTACTAAAGTATGACTGTACTTCCTTTATCTACCTCTCACATACCAAACATTTTATATATATATAATCTTCTGCCCTGAATCATCTCGGGTCCAGGTACCAGGCAACCAGAGACAACCTCTATTCCCAAACATGCCAGAATTACTCAAAAGAGCTGATTATGAATTCTACTCTGCCCTGCTTAGCCTTTCCCACTGAAACCCCAATAAAAGCTCTGGCTAGGATTTCCCTCACTTCTCTTCTCACCCTCACTTCTACTTTTGCTCCAGACAAGAACCTGGTGGTCTTGAGTGACATGCATACCCCTTTCTCTTGGGAAATGTAAGAATAAATGCTTCTTTCAATATCATTGACCTCTCTGTGTCATTACTCAATCACCTTTGTAAATTAAAATTTCAAGGATACAAGTGAGACAAGTTTCAGGAGTGAAGCATATACAAACATATTCTTCTGGGGTTTTTTGCTTTAGCATTTTGTTGGGAGAAAAGCCATAAGAAATTAATTAGAAAAGGACAAATACATGCATAGACTTCTAAAAAAAAAAACAAAACAAAAAAAAAATTAGAGCCTGTCAACTTTGCTTAGATTTTGGCTTTCAGAAAGCACTTAATTAGCCATCAATATGATTTCAAGGGCTTTTCCTTAAAACTTGTCTGAATTCCCAGATAAGATGGCTTTGGAAATGAAAATCTATAGCTTCCCAGTGAAATTGTACTAGCCAGCTGGTTGGGATTATGCTTGGTTGAGTGGCTTTGGACACTTTCTGAGTAGAGTGCAGTAGAGGTGTTGCTGCTGGCCTCTAACCCACGATGTCAGAACAAGGGTTCATAGGAAAGCTGAGCTTTAAATCATTCACATTCTTTAAACTTTTGTGTAAGACATAGTAGGCCCTCTGCTGGTGGCAATAACTAATTGTACCGTACTATAGAATGCACTCGACCAAACACAGATATTACCTATGGCAGTAGTTCGTGACCTTCACTGTACAACAAACTGTTCTAGGAGTTTTATAGAAATAGTGATGTCCATGTTTCTCTGCGAGATGTTTGGTATAGTTAATTGAAATTCAAACATTGAAATATTTAAAAATTTCCTTGGATGAGTTTAATGTTTAACCAGAGTTGCAAACAATCATTTGTATATCATCCTCTCATCCTGAGGGCCTGCCTGAACACTAAAAAAATCTGAAAATCTATTTCCATTTAGCCAGATGGATTTCACGAAAGAATGGACATCTAATAACAAAAAGATATATAAAAGGAAAAACTAACCCCCCCAAAAGCAGTGTGTTTCAGTGAACAGCACTGACTTAGCATTAGAAATGTTAATCCACAGTTACCATCCACCAGCTAAGTGATTCTGGTTAAGCCACTGCCATCTTCCATCTGCTTAAGACTCCCTTGATAGGGTCTACTTTGTGGAGCTTCTGAATGATCAGGGTTCGAAGGAAAGGAATTTGAGAATTAAAAAGAAAAAAGTAGAGATAGGGTTATATTAATTAAGGGAGAATAAGTCATTGTTACTAGCCAAATAAAGTTTAGTGCTGTGTTAGAATACTTTGTTTAGAATTAGGAAAAACAACCTGGAAATATCCATTAGTGTTAATAGGCAAGAGAAGCAGGTGCAGGATGTATGTATACCTGTGTCCTCATTCATTTACAACTCTTCAAATCTGTGTAGGCTCTGTGACCTCATATACAGCAGTCAAATGAAACTGTTTTGAGTGAGCCATGACATGATTATCACAAAGAAAATTGTCCTTCTCACTCTAACTTTTGTTTTAAATAAAATGCATTTGAAATACTCTAGATTTTGTTTTGTTTTGTTTTTCTTAATAAGAAAGCAGATGACTTCCTAGATGGTAAATATACCCTTTGTTTTTTTCCTAGATAATTTGACTTCCCTAATCCACTCTTATCACTTTGCTATCATCCATGTTTTTTTGAATGGCCCTAGATTGAGTAGCATCTGGAAATTTGACAAAATAGTTAATGTCGCTTTAGATCATTAATAATGATAGTAACTAACATCCAACAGAAAACTATGGGGCCCTGATGTTTATTGTTGGTTTCATGCAAGCTTTTGAGTAGGTCTCCCATCACTTTTTATTGAGCTCAAATTGACACTTAATGTTTCTGACATGAAACTCCAACATTGTCTCAGGAGAGGGTACAACCTCACCCGGTGAAGAGATTGAATCTTCATTATCAATGTATTTTCTATGTGGATTATCTTTCTCTCCTTTCCATTAACAAAATAACCAGGAATGACTTTAAATAAATGTAGGAGGAGGCTTTCAAGGACATCTTGCCTTTAGTCATTATGACCCCTTCTCTGAACGTCTTTGGAAAGAATAATTTTCATCCGACATGAATGGCTTAGGTATAATACAACTTGAGGTCAGAAGTATGAATGAGATGACTTCTCAAGGTATTTTCCAGATCTGTGTTCTATGAGCTTATACTAATGATCTCTTCTACATATTTGTATATTCCATATTTGTATATTCCTCAAAAGGAGGACCACTACTGCCCATCCCTCTTTAATTACATCTGTGTCATGGCAGTTTTGGCTCAAGGTTTGGATTCATTCATGGTATAGACTATATTCTTACCTATAGCTCTTGGTACCAGGCTATCAGGTTATTAATGGGATTTTTTTATGCCACATAAAAGATTTATGTATAGAAATCTAAGAATCATGGGAATTATATGGTCTAATTCCATTGATGCCTCTTAAGTTTTTATAATTTAAAGATTAATTTCTAAATAAAATATTATCATAAAACATTTTATAGTAAATAGGGAAAAACAAGAAATCCATTTAACCAGTTGTTTAAACACACACACACACACACACACACACACACACACACAGTTACTATTTACTGAGCATTTACTTTATACCTAGACCTGAGGCAGGAACTTAAGAAAAATTATCTTGTTTAATGACAGCTATAAATAGTGACTTTTAACATCTCTATCGGAGCATTTAATCTTGCCTTTTCTGCATTGACCTAATTAATATACAGCAGTTTGAATACTGAGTTAAAAATAACAATATTTTTTTAATTCTTACATGAGTTGTTATAAACTGGAATCACTATGTTTCTCTCAGATCTCTTGCATTAACCTGTGTCAATCCAAACTCTTCCCTAGGTGAGCCTGCTCAGTTCCATTTCTAGTTGCTGGAGCAACATTTTATCTTCATCATTTACCCCTGTTTTTGGTCCTTCTTGGCCTTTTATCCCTATTAGTCAAGCTAGAGTAACGTAGACAGAAACAAATTTAGGACTGTTTTGTTGAAGACCTACTCATCCTTTGGGAAATTTGCTACTACCCGATTCATTAGTTACTTAACTTACTTTTTAGAACATATTAATCTATAACTTTTGACTTTTCATGTAATGGAATTGAGAAAGGAGACCCTGCCATAGTTATCCATCCATACCTAGCACACCAGAGCACACCAGAAACTTTCTGCCCAGGTCCAAGTAATAACCCTACCCCCACTGCCTGGAACTAGTGCTGATTCTGCTGGTGACTCTGCTGATTTATTTTCCTATAACAACCCACCAATGCATTAGGACCACTAATCAAAAGATGACACACTTGCTCCCTCCACCAATCCAAAGGCAACACAGTTGCTCCTTTAAGCCTGTAAATCCTACAAAAGGACAGGACCAGAGTGAGTCGGGTAGCTCAGCCATTCTAGAATTTTGTCTACTGCAGCTCCACCAGCCAAGTAAAGAACCCCTTCCTCTTCTATCTTTGGTGTTTGGGTAATTCTTTCTCTCTGCCAAGTCTAGATTCCTACTACAGAATACACACAGACTAAGTCTGAAGTGAAAAGTTTGAGTCATACATAAAATCTGTTACTAAATCTCACTGCTAAATAGGTGGTTTGACTTGTAAAAAACAAGTAGGATATGTGTATGGGAAAGAAAATTCTAGAATATTTTGAAAATAGAGACAATGGGAAGTTAAATGTTCTGGTATAGTGATATGGTCATACAAGGAGGAACCCCGCCTCCAAAAAAAAAAAACAGAATTACCTTCTGGAGGGCGGGGCCCCGTGGTACAGGCTTCCTCCACGGTGAGTGTCTAGGAACCCATCTACATCAGTGTACTGGCTGGCATTGTGAGAGCCTGTGTTGGGCTTCAGTGAATTTTTTTTGGAGACTCTTTCAATGCGTTCAATTGCCCATTTCATGTTGGGTGATTCATGTGAACAATGTGCAACATGACAATGCACCTAATATACTGCACTGAGTGTTCAGCCGTTTTTTACCAAAAACAGCATGACCCCCATGCCCCACCCTCCCTATTTACACAATCTCCCCTCAGCGACTTTTGTTTCGTTTTATTTCCCCAATGAAAAAAGGGAAACATTTTTGGTGCTAAAATGACAGAAACATTAAAAGGCATCAAAACTGATGAGTTTAAAAACTGGAGCAGTGGAAAAAGTGTCTTGATAGGTATATTGCATCAAGCAAATAGTACTTTAAAGGTGACTGAAGTTTAAACAAGTAAGAATAAACACAGTTTTTCATAAATTAATTGCAGGTGTTTTTAGGTCTCCCCCCCGCCACCATAAGTGAATAACAAGTCAAATAAGAAATAAAGAGACTGCATGTTCTTCCCAGAAAGTTCTGAGGGAAGAGGGATGAGCAAAAATCTAGAATAGGTTGTTGAGAAAAGACAGAACTGTTGAAAGAAACTTCAGTAATCTTTGCAAAATAATTATTTTCTTTCCAGTGTTTTGGCATATGCCTGACATTCCTCTGTTTTAATTTTAGTATTGAAATGGCATTTGTTCTAGCATGGACTGCGTTATAATTAGGAAAACACAGTATACTCTGAAGTCAAGCTATTATTTGCTCTTTGTTAGCCTATAGTATAATTTTCAGAAAATGTCAACTTAGTTAAGTGACGTGGGTTATGTTCATTCAATGGGATAGAGTTCGGTTAATAGACATAATTTTATAAAACAAACAGAACAGGACCATCAGTGAAGCTCTTTATAATGCTTCAGTCAGAATACCATAATAGCAAAGCCATACATGGCGGCTTCAAAAAAAGGAGAGTACCTCCTAGATCTTTTCATTGGAAGTTTGGGCCAAAAACCAACAGCATCAGCTCAGCATCACCTGTTGGAAATACCTCCTGAATGCAAATGTGCAGTTTAACAAGATGCTCAGGTGTTTCTTATTCATGCTAGTTTGAGGTCCACTGATTTAGAATACTTAGTTTACTTCAAGGGGAGTGAAGGGCATGGAGTGGAATTGCTAATCTTTTTAAAATAGGAACATGTCTTATTTATTTTTGTACCACTTATACCTAGGAGTACCTGGTTAACAACAGGCAATCAAATTTTTGCTGAATGATTAAATTCTTTAATGATTCAAGCCACCCAGTCTGGCATTTTGTTACAGCAGCCCTAGCAAACTAATACAGTTAGAGAATTCCACCTATAAGGTATTTTCCCTCAACAGTTTGAAGACCCTTCCTAATGCTGTGGAAAAGTCAGCTCTAAGTAAAGTAGTTCCTGCCTTCTTCCTCTGGCTTTAAAAATATTTCTTTTATTGTATATACTGTAGTTAATCATATCCTAAATGTGGATATTTTTAAGTCTTAAGTCCGTGTTTCTTGAATCTAAAAATTATCTTCTAGTGATTTTTGAAAATTATTTATTTGTCATTCTATCTTCAAATATAAGAGGGCTGTCTGGAAAGTATCCAGCCATGTAACCATTCTCGCAATGGCTGGATTTTTTTTCTGACAGCCCTTGTATCTTTTCCCTCAATTATTTCTAGTCTCTTCTTCTGGTTAATATTTGCACCTACCACATATGTGCATTGATGCTAGGATTAAATTCTAGATGCTAAGTGCTTAATATACGTAAGTAAGTATGTATATTAAGCACTTAACATAATTATTTTTACTATGCTTGTGTCTTTATGATGCAGAAATATTGAAAAAAATGAATCAAGGGGGTGAGCAACTACTCTTTTTTATTTTCCCTATAAAGCCTCATCTATATCCATGCCCTGCATTTGTATTTGTATTTCAAAAGCAACAAACTCCACAGATTAGAAGATCCCCAAGTATTAATTAAGTGCAAACTCTCAGTTCCCTCTTTCATTCTAACTGGTCTTCACTATCTTTTGTGGTTTCTACAACATATAGTAACTTACATGAGCCAGAGGATTTTGGAGCTATTTAAATATATTGCATTTGTTTGATCTGATAATGATTTAAAAGTAAGACATGTATCTTCTAGTAATACCCTATGTATCTCACAGGGTTTATATTAGCATCACAAGACACAACACATGTGAATATTGATTAAAATTGTAAAAGAATATATAAATATTAGTTATTGTTGTAACACCTACATTAAATAACACTAGGAATACCTAATATTATCTTTGCTATTTTATGTATATGTATATGTGTATCATATGCTTAAAAAAACACATATTTACTCTCTTAAAGTTCTGAAGGGCAGAAGTCTGAATTCAATTTAATACACCTTTTAATATATTTTATTAAATGTATTTAAAATATATTAATATTTTAATATAAAAGGTGTATTAAATGTATTTTAAGTACATAAAGATTTAAGATAGAAATTCACATATTGCTGAATAGGTATGAGTTTGAATAACTTATTTAATGATTAGTTAATTTTTTAACTAATTGCTTTGTACTTTGTTTATACAGATTTTTATTTTAAAATCATTTGACAAGTCTTTAAGTCATTCATTTAGATTTTTTAACAGAGTTTAGGTGATTTTCACTCTGGCCAAGATGGAAGAACAGGGATTGAATTTACAATCCTGCCTTAAGAACTAAAAATCTGGGTAAAATGTATAAAATAAATACCGTTTTAGACATTGAGCAACAGAGAGCTCAGGACAATAACCCCCAAAAGAGGATATGAGCAAAGTAAAACTTTCAATCATCTGTGTTTACTGCCTGGCACAGGGAACGGTAAAGGAGGAACAGGACTAGGACTAGGATGGGGCAAAAGAATTGCAAAGGGTGCAAATTTAACAAAGCACTCATGCAAGTACAGAGCTGACCCTGAGTAAGAAGAGTATGAAGGTCTTCCTGAGATGGAGACATAATAATCAAATATTAGGAGGCTTGTGTCAAAACTTTGCACAAAGAGTCCAAAAGTAAAGAGGGCTATGCTGAAAGACAGTTCCAAATATCTTCGTTGTCACCTAGAGGTTTTGACTGATTACTAGACTTCACATAAGTAGAGTGAGACTCCAAGGGAGTGATAAAGGAAACATTACCATGCATTGCACCAGACTATGGAATATTTGGGTCCCAGCTAACTAGCAGTCAGTTAGCATTCACACCACAAAATGTTCGCAATCATGCAAGACTACATATTTCATTTATAAGTGTGGTGTCACATGATATCTGTTAAAAAATACATACCCTATGGTACCAGACATACTGAAAGACATTCATCATTAAGCTCCTTGCTTATGGACCAATTTGCTTAATGACCTAAGTTGAAGGAACAGAACTGGGTCATTAAGTGAGGAGTGTCTGTACGTAAGAGGAGAACCAAACTACTTTTAGAGTAAAGACTGCTTCAAACTCACCTACAAAAGTTTAAAAATAATCTTTAATGGGATCAAGCTCATCTGCAACTAATTTAACTACCTGACAAGAAGAAAACTTAACAATCTTTAAAAGAAGTTAACAAGACTAGACATACAATATAATATTAACAATAGTAAAAATCTAATTAAAATTACTAGACATATAAAGAAGCAAAAAAATATGACACAAAGAAGTACAAAATTTAGTCAATAAAATCAGACCAAGAATGGCACAGATGATGGAATTAGCAGACAGTCTTATAAAAAATTATTAAAAATACATTCAGATACTTAAAGGAAAACATTAAAATAATGAAAAAAGAAATTTTACTAAATTTAAGCTATAGATAGATGATATAGATATTTGGATATAAACATATAGATATATGTCCTAATGGTGCTTCACCTCTGGAGAACCTTGACTAATACACCCACCTTAAATAAGAGTTTGGTAGATTCTTATGAAGTTAAATATACAATCATCAATAATTTCACTCCTAAGTATTTTGCCCAAAGAAATAAAAAATGTGTCAACAATACAAGATATGAACACAAATGTCCACAGCTACTTTATTCATAAAAACTAATAACTGCGATCAAGTTCAAAAATCCATTAACTGGTGAATGGATAAAAAAATTGTGGGGAGTTCTCTGGTGGTGCAGTGGCTTAAGGCTCTGGTGCTATCAGTGCTGCGGCCCTGGGTTCGACTCCCATCTAGAGAGCTACCCACATACAAAAAAAAAGGCAAAAAAAAAAGAAAAAGAAAAAAGACAAAAAAAATTGTGATACTATATATGTATAGAATACACTTAACAATAAAAAGAAATCACATCATAACATGGATGAATCTCAAAAATATTATGTTGAACAAAAAACTCAAAAACAGTACAGAACATAATTTATGATTTAATTTATACATTGTGGAATAGGTAATAGTAATCTATGGTGATAGAAATAGATCAGTGGTTGCCTAGATTTTGGAGTAGGGGTTATTGTCTGCAAAGGGAAGCAAAAGGAAATTTAGGGGTGCTGGAAATGTACTGTAGCTCAGTGGTTGCCAACATTTTTTGGCACCAGTGACTGGTTTTGTGGAAGACAATATTTCCACAGACCTGGAGGGGTGGAGGGGTAGGGATGGTTTGGGGGTGATTCAAACACATTACATTTATTGTGCACTTTATTTCTATTATTATTACACTGTAATATATAATAAAATAATTATTCAAATCACCATAATGCAGACTCCGTGGGAGCCCTGAGCTTGTTTTTCTGCAATGAGGCAGTCCCATCTAGGGGTGAAGGCAGTGACACCCAAAGTGTGTTCTTATGTCCAGTCTACTCCATAATCTCGTTTTGGTTGCTGTCACTGCAGAAAACCCTGTTCAAAGAGATAGGATCTTAGAAATAGAAGCAGGCTTTTTAGTGCTTTGGTGACAATCTCAGGATATTCCACCTTAACTTTGATCTAGAATGTATAGAGATTTGAAGTTGTCTCAGACATACTTTTAAGGACACCATCATTTGCAGTCTCAAGCAGACGATCCTCTTCTAGCATAGACAAAGTCAACTCCCCTGGCTTATTCACAGATGGGGCGTGGATCCATTCCTCCCCTTTGGGGCTAGGAAGTAATGCTCACACTCTTGAAAGCTGCAATAGGTGATTGTGCACCAACTGGGAGAAAGAAAGCCCTGGCTGATTCTTTCACAATCTCCCCTAATGTTTGAAACATGTCCAAAATCCCAGTGTTCACCCAGTGCCCCCATAATATCAGTTTGGCTTTGAATGCAGCCACATTATCTGCTGACTTGAACACAGTTGTCATTCTCTCCTGAAGTGACAAATTTAGTTCATTGAGCAGGTTGAATATGTCACACAAGGAAGCAAGTTTTGTGACCCATTCTGTCACTGAAATGTGCTCGCAGGGTGATGTTTATCTAAAAGAAATCTCTGGAGCAGAAGGCAGGATCAACTCTTCACCGATAGTAAAGGACTTCTTAGCTTTAGCAATGTGATTAGCCACTAATAATGATGTTCTCAGTGCAGACGCATTTGATGAAGTGATGGTTTTAATAATTGTTTCTGTTCATGTTCACATTTTTTTTAACTTTTGAAAAACTCCCAAGACTTGATTTTTAATGCAGGTGCTTGGTCTCCATGTGGCAATACAGTTTGGAAGGTTTTGTGGCTTTGTTGCATAGCCAGTCACCATTGTACAAAGAAGCCTTGGAGAATGTGAATCACCTGTTGCAATGAACCCATAATTTAAGTGAAACTCTTGGTATTTTCTTTTAAATGCAGCTTCCTTTTTGTTGGCAGTCTTAAAGCCTCTACTGTCTCATCATTGGGTCTTTCCCACTTTTCAAAGAAGCTCTCCAGTGATGTTTGTGTTTTACTTATCTTGACCAGGGTTAACATGTGGGCTTACCAAAACTGACTGAGACAAGTGCACAGTGTGGGAAAGAGTCACAAATGGAAGTGGCAAATAAAAAAATAGGAAGGCCATGCAAGGACTAAAATAAGTGTCGAATTCTGACTTAAAACTTGCCATCAGATGCAGCTGTACAATTGAAGTTCATTGACCACTTGCCACTATAAACCCTGCCACCAGATGCAGCTTAATTGTCACTTGCCACTCACAGATAGGGTTTTGATATGAGTCTGCAAGCAATTGATTCATTATGGTCTCTGTGCAATCAAACCTCTCTGCTAATGTTAATCTGTATTTGCAGCCACTCCCTAGTGCTAGCGTTGCTGCCTCAGCTCCACCTCAGATCATCAGGCATTAGGTTCTCATAAGGAGAGCACTACTTAGGTCCCTCACATACGGAGTTCACAATAGGGTTTGGCTCCTATGGGAATCTAATGCCGCCACTGATCTGACAGGAGGCAGAATTCAAGCAAAAATGCAAGTGATGGGGAGCAGTTGTAAATACAGACGAAGCTTTGTTCACTTGATCACCACTCACCTCCTGCTGTGTGGCCCAGTTCCTAACAGTACTGGTCCATGGCTTGAGGGTTGGAAATGGAAATCCCTGCTATAGCTTTATTGAGATTCTATGAGTATATATATTTTATCAAAATTAAATGAAATATAAATCAAAAATAGTTACACTTCATGCTATCTAATTATATCTCAAATTTTATTTAAAACAATAAATAGACTTTTGTGTGTCTAAAATTCTTAATAAGACAAACTTTGATGAGAGCTCAGTAAGTAAAGAGCACAAAGTCATATTTTCTTTTATATTTGAAGCATTAATGTTCTCAGCATAAGAACTGTAAGTATATTTAACAATTCCTATTTATCATGATTTAAGGTTACTTTAAATATAAAAACTTCATATGACAATAGTAAAAGAGAAACTTATCTTAAAATTGTTTTCTGCATTGTAGATTTAATAAACTAATGTGTCCTCATCATTACAAGTCATACAATACAGAAATGTATAAAAATATGAAGAGTCCCAACTATCCCATGCATATGACCAAACTTCAAGAGAAACAATGTAAGTGGTTTGCTGCATATTCTACCATACTCTTTTTGTTCATGTAAACACATACAAATATCCATTTATATGGAGAGGTTATTGTTTTGTTTATAAAAAAAGAATCATATTCTTTAAAATGTAATATACATATATTCTATATAACTTGTTTTTCATTGAGCAACATATTTTGAACACATTTAAGTTAACATCAAAATATCTAACTGACAGTTTTTAAAAACTGTGTGGTATTCCAGAGACTGAATGGTTCCCAATTTATTCACCCATCCCCATGTTGAGAGACATCAGATTTTTCCCAGTTTTGCTATTACTAAAAGTGCCCAAACAGTGCCAAGTTTGTAGTACGTGTTTAACAAATACTTGTAAGTAAGGAATGAATGTTGAAATAAGCACCCTTATGTTAAATCCATAGAAAATGAGCACTTCAAAAAACACATTTTTCTCCGCTCGTTTTCATGGTTTCACTTAACCAAGTCATAAGAGCTTAACAAATGAAAACAGTGGTTTAATTTTTTTTTTAAATTCAGCACCAAATCTTATGTGGGATGTCAATGTTCAAAACTAAAGCTGAGCTGCTTTAACTGCATCAGAGAGTTCCACCCTTTGCAGAGACATCTCTTTGTACTTTTCTGAAGAGAATTTGAAACACAATTGTCTATGCCTCTGTTAATTAATCCCACGTCCTTATTGCTATGGCACTTCTTGCACTAAATCTAACCTAACACTATTCTTAGCATTTTTCCAAAAATTACTTATATCGAATAGCAAGGTAAAGTATTGCACATCTTTTTAAAATTCTCACTCAAACGCAAATATTTACACGGTACTTCTGGTCTCCCTATGAATACATTAGATCCTTCTATTTTAAAAATAAGTAGCAACACTGAATAAGAACCAGAACCAAAACTCCGGCTTAGATATTCGAGAATTTACTAGGAGGATTTTTTTTCTAGAAAATAATTTCATAGCCAATACATGCCATTTGAACAGTATTAGAATTATTTCAAGTTCAGGTATTGGCCTCAGAAATTTATGTTTAATATAGAACAAAATTGTCAGTCTAAAAGTATACAAAGATCTAAAAATATTTGTCTCTACTTGCAAGATATGAATATAAAACATATTCAAGTTAACTTTTCAAAAACTTCTGTTCAAGTGGATGAATATCAAGATGTTTCCTTAACACACTAGTTACAGATTTATCCTATTTTTCTGCTCTGTTACAATTATCTGGTAGAACTGGTTTATTTTGCATCTTTAAAGTATCCTTCTCAATAGTAGAATGTCAATAATCTTATTATCATATCTGCTGTGGTTCCAGAAAACAAAAATACCATTTAACTGACCACATTTCTCACTTAGCAGAGAACTTCCATGAAAAACCCATGTAGGAAGTTATTTGTTAATATTTATAGTTAGACAAATACATCTTCAAAAGAAGATATAAAGTTTCTTTCCATTGTTCCAAAATCTAAGATTTGAGAGTAATAATATTTAAAGATTACATTAACTTTAACTTTAGATGGAAATTTAGGTTCTAACAATGTGGAAATTAGATTATAATTGCATCTAAAATCCAAAACTGAAACGGTGTGATAAGCAGTTTCTGCTTCCTTTGCTACTATTTTCTTATTGATAGAGTCAAATTGTATGGATTATTTATTTTCTAATTTCCTAGAAAATTAAGGATAACAGATAATTGACAGTTGTTGTTTTTTTTAATGGAACTTGTATCTCATGGAGAGCAAAATATAATGTGTACATTGTCACATTTTCTATCAAAGGTATATTGATCGTTTTGAGAAGGGACTATTTTTTGTTCATTTTTATATACTCAGCCACTAACACAGACCTACTGTGTGTGTGTTCAATAATCATTTCATTAAAATCATTTACTTTACTAAAAGGATGACTTTCTCTTCTTATCACTTCCATTCATATTCATACCAACATGAAACTTCATAATTAAATAATTCCAAGATTTCAATCATATTAGACAGATTTATAAAGTAGTTGTATACAATAATCACAGCTTTATTATTTGGTGACAATGATAACAGTTATACCATTATTTTTCTTATCACTGAGTCTTCTTTCCATGCTATCATCAAGGCCTTGGTCATTATAGAATCTTGGTTCTCCAGGAGTACAAGCAATTTACGTGGCAACAGGCATACTATTTGTCCTAGTGTAAGTATGTACATTTTTATTCCTATGGAATAAAAAGTGGTGCTGATATTAATTTGTGGATTAGTAGATTATCCTACCCATTGTGAAAGTGTTAGAAAAATATGAAATGTGTAAGTTTAGGTCCTTGCACCTAGGATAGTGTCAAGAACTTATGCTTTTGAAATAACTTGAACTGTCCAAGGGCTTGGAAGGATCTCAGAAGCTTTGAGACAGAAAAGAAGCAAATTGGCCTAAATCAGTAGTTTCCATGACAGAAGGAAAGAGACAAATGACCTGGGGCAGGATTGAGCAGGACAGGTTTCCTGAAGTGAAGATCAAAGCCCTACATTTCATGCAGCCTGGAAGAGGTGAAGGGCCTGAGTTGCTAAGAGCTTCAATAAAGGCCCCCTGTTTCTGTACTGAGCACTTGGGGTGGTCCACATGCCTTTCAAAGGGCCACAACTTAGAAAAGAAGCATTTCAAGGGTGTCCAGAGACCTTACCACCAATTTTGAGGCATTGCAGAGTTACATGCCTCCAGATGCTTGTGGAACCCAGGGTTAGGCCAATAACACATTCCTTAGATTGAACTTCTTATCATGGTGGAATTCAAGAGTTACCATTGGTATGAGCTTTTAAAACAAAGTAATGTGATCATTTTTACACCCAGATATGTGTATTTCTGGATTTATTTTAAGTATGTTTTTATCAGGAAAATCTTTGAATAAAGTATTCAAGAAATACTTGGTGATCAACCATATAATAATGATGCCTCCCTCACAGTGGTCTCGAGACACTATGATGCAGTTATGTCTTCAGTAGCTAAGCAAATGGAGTATAATATATATGATTCTTGTTCCCCCAGTTTATAATCAGAATCTTAATTTACATATTGCCAGCCATTTAGACATGCCAAACACAACCATCCCTCTGACATCACCGAAGTGCTGGTCTTATTACATCACCAAAGGTAATTATTTAAAACTTTTAAAATCTTATATGATGTAGGGCTATGATACCCTTAGAAGCCATCTTTTTCTTTCCCACAATGTTAAAATAATACTTCAGTGTTTTCATTAATTCATTGATTTATTCAACAAATGTATAGTACTGGTTACTATGAGTAGGCACTGTTTTAGGTGATGGGAACACAGCAATAAAGACAACTGCCCTTGTAGAGGTTATGTTGTCAGGAAGAGATAAGTGACATGAAAGAAAAGAGAGGAGTAATGAAATAGAAACTGATGTGGGAGTGGCTGTGACAGATGCTACTTTAGATAGGATGAACCTTGAAGACTTCTTGACACAGCATCTGAATATAGATGTGAACTAAGTGGGGAGCCAGTCATGGGAGGGTCTACCAGAAAAGCATTAGTACTGGAAGAGTAAACAGCAACTAGAAAAAATTACAGAATAAAACAAGTTTGGCTGATGTGAAGAACACTCAGGAGACACGGTGTCTATAGAAACTAGTTAAGAAGAAGCATATGGGAGATAAGTTCAAAGAGTATAGGGCAGGGGCCAGATCATGCAGGTCTTACAGGACAAGACAAAATTTTGGATTTTTATTATGAGTGAAATAGAAAGTCATGTGGATACAACATTACAGATAAGCAATAGCGGAGGCAAGGAGACAAGCTAGGAGGCCAATCTATAATAGAAGCTAACTAAGGATGATGGTGGTAGGTAGTGACAGAGGTAGGAAGAAGTAGACATGTTAAAATATATTTGAAAACCAAGATGCTAGGACTTGCTAATAGATTAGCACTAGAGTGTAAGGGAGAAGCAAGAATCTAGAGTGAATACCGAATTTCCACCCTGAACAAATGAATGTACGGAGGTGGGGAAGCCTGGGGAAGGAGCTAGTTATGGGGGATGATCGAGAGTTTTATTTTTGAAGAGGCTATGGCAAATAGACATACTCAGAGATATACAAGTGAAAACTGGGGGAGAGGGGGTGTCAAGGTATTGTAATCCATGAGCTTTGAAGAGGAAACCCAGGGCTTGAGTAGAGAAATATATTAGCAACACAACCAAAGTCTCAGTACTAGGTGATCCCACACTGAGAGGTTGAAGAGCAGGAAGTGCATAGCAGGAAAATGAGGCAAATGCAGTGCCCTGGAAGCCAAGAGAAAAAGTGGTTCTAGGAGGAAAAGATTGTTGAGCTGTATCAAAAGCTGCATGTTGAGAAAACTCAGACTTGTTAGTAGACGAGTGAAAGTAAATAATAATGATAAGCAGTTTCAGTGAAGTTGTAGGTTCCAAGCCTGATGGGAATGAGTTGAGAAAATAAGTAAAGAAGAAATAGCTGATATACCCTAGCTTATATATGTAGTCTAAAAGGTCGCCTAGCATACATTAACCTTTGTTTTAGAGTTTAGAACTTTGCTCAATTAACCTGTAACCCCACTTAGATCACTCTAAAATTTATAAGGTTTTGTATAAAGCTTATAATTTGCTGAAAGTTTCACAGAAAGACCAAAACTTAGATGCTTACCCATACTTGCGCCATCCCTGACATTGATGATTGCTGGAACTGGCTTCCACGAACAAGCCCAGGATGCTTTGCGGGACGAGGGCGAACCTGCTGAAACCCCTGAGACCAGCTGGAGCAGCCAGAAGGACCTTCCAGTAACCTCCTCATAAACAGTCCTCATTCTACGCTTATTATAATACTAAAATCATGATTTTTAAACGTTTAATGTATGTGTAGTCATGTTTCCTGACTGTATGTGTACTGAAATGTCCCCACCCACACATAGAAATGAAAAGGTCAACCTTTGTTTATGCATAATTTGCCCTAATAAAGATGAATCAGATGCTTTGTTCAGGGTCACACTGCTCTGGAAACGATCACCAGTGTGTCCTTGCTAGCTGGCTCGCAATAAAGTTTTTTCTCATAAAATAACCTCGGAGTTGTCTTTTGGCTGCTACTACTGAGCATTCGGACCTGATTCAGTCTGATAACACAAGTGGGAGACAAGCCAATTCTTTCAAAATGTTTTACTATAAAAATAGACTGGAAAAGAAGTGTGATTTCCAGATGGGTATTATGAGCCAAGGGTGATTTTTCTTTTGTTTTATTAAGAAGGGAGCAATCACAGCATATTGGCATATTGACAAGATTACTCCAACAAAGAGAATTGCTGACAATGTAGGAGAGACATGAGACAATGTGGGGACTCAAGACCTGGGTAGGTGAGAGAAGATGGGATCCCACATGAAAATTATGGGACTGGCAGCAAAAGAGAGTTCAGCAGCATCAGGAATGCACAGTCCATGTGTTCGGATCCCAGTAAGATAAAGCTTTGAAGGCAGGGGCACATGAAAGTCTTCTGGATGCTTCTAGTTTTTAACTCAAGTAAGAACCAAGGCCAGGGACTGAGACTAATAAAGAAGAAGGTTTTTAAGTCTGAGGAAAGCAGAAGTTGTAAAATAAATGTCTTGGGAAGAAAGTAAATTGATAGGGGAAATGTTTTTATCTCTGTCAGCCTTTCTCAAAACCCCAAGATATTAAGAGTCACAAGTGAGATTATTTTATTTTTCTCTTTATTTAAAAAGTGCTGTTGCCTGCCTAGTCAATAGTCTTTCTCCAGCCCTTCTTCCTTTTTAGTCCTGAGTTTGCCTCCCACTACTGAGTCTGAAATTCTGGAAACGAGCTTTTCTATTTCCTTTCTAGGTAAAGCTTTGCTTATGACCCTATTTTGGCCAAGGAGACCTGAGGAGAAATGTATCCTGGGAAATCGGGAGGTAGGATTGTTCTTGGAAATATTTTCTTTCTTGGTAAGATGCCCAAAGAGAATCTCCTGTTCCTGGTTTGCGGTCTTTGGATTCCAATACATGGAGGTGTAAAGTGTGGTGCTGTGACAGTCATCTTATAATGGTGACCAAAATCTGAGAGAAGTGCACTCAGGCCATCCTGGAGCTCTGCATTGCTAACTTGCTGAAATTCCCAACCCTGGAAATTTTGCTGCTTTACTTTTACTAATAAACCTCTGTTGTTATAATTATTTTTAATTCAATATTCTTTGCTTTAAAGCCAAAGAATCCCAACTAATACAAATTTGGCTTTGGATAGACAAAATTAAAAAATTGTGCAACAACCAATGATGATCAGAATATTCAATGGACCAATATCATAATTTTATTCTTTTTTTAATTATAAGAGAGTATATCAAATGGTTTAAATACTTTGAATTCCTCTGTAGTGTATGACTACTAGATCTAATTCACATAGTTATGAAAACTGTTAGGATTTCATCTTTAAATTTCATAGCATATCATAGCAGGTCTAATATAAACATAGCTTAAATTCACTCAGCCTATAAATCCATACAACCCATAGCTGAAAGTAATGATTTGAATAGAGAAGAGGCAAATATCTAATATAAATCAGTTTAAAATATGTTTAATTATGTAGTATTAATGAAGAAATTATTACTATTGTCAAAATGATTGTTACCAATGATCACTAAGCTTATGAGCTAAAGCTGGAGAACTATGACCAATGATGTTGAACTGCCACTGAAAAAAATCATATTTTTTATCACCCTTTCCTATTTCTATGCTGTGTGCAGATTGCCATTATCAAAATATAAGGATCTTTGTGGATTTTATAGTTCTCTATCCTATATTTTATAGGATAGAGAAATTCAGTATTTCTCTATCCTATAAAACTTTCATTTTAGATTTTTAAAAAATGGTGTGGGCTGTGAGGTGAGAATAAAGAAAATTATTACCAAGAAAGCCTGATCTGGGCTGAGATACATTTTCCAGCCCAAGTGACCATCATCACCTAGCTTTACTGACTTTCTGATAATGAGTAGAGCAGGATAATTTTGAGTATGTTGTGATCTTCAGAATGCCTTTCACGATCTGAAAAATGGCTTATTTGCTACATTTAAAGACAAATACATTAAAAAAAAAAAAAAGCATTTCCTTTCTTAAAAGTATTATAGTGCCCCTTCCAAATCTGAAAAGAAATTAGTGTATTTTTCCATGTTTAAGATGCCCCCTATGTATAAGGCGATGCCTGCTTTTCCAACCCAACATTAAGAAACCCTCTAACTGGTTACTCCTGTGTATGAGACGATCCTCAATTTTTGCTCTAATAATTTTAGCCAAAAGTATGGTCTTACACACAAGAAAATATGGTACCTAAAGAGGTGGAGAAGAAAACAATACCTTTTATGGTAATCTGTTTTTTCTTCAATAAATTGATTGCTTCAGCAATTGAGCGCTTTATTATCCTACATTTAATGAAAACATGGTAGAAAGAATTTATGTAGATTCTATTTGTGTGAATTGCTGTTTCTATTCCTATCAGCTTATTAGCTTACATTTTATGTACTTGATCTTTTTGCTATATACCATTAATGTCAAAAAGAAATACATAGTTAAAAAGAGAAGGAAGCACCTCCATGTGTTTTCTAAGAAACAGATTTAGCCTAAAAATGCCTGCTAAGAACAGTCAAAAAATAATTCTGGCCAATCAGTATTAGCATTAAAATTTATAGCTAGTTTAGCCTCTTATTTTTCTGCATTTGTACCTCCCAGATTAAATTATGGAGAATTTGATTGGGTCAAACAACTGAGGAACTCATATTAAAATTATATTTTATAATACTCATTGGAATGTGCATTTGTTTATATGAGATAATAGGAGCAATGTTAAAGTTTTCATGTTTAAATTATGAAAATTCAAGACTTAAACCTGCAGTTTTGACCTCATTTCCTGAGACAGTAACATTTTAGATAGACAAAATCTAGGGGAGACAAAGTCTCAGTGAATACAATTAAGTATTTTTCTTCTGCATCTATGTAAGACCACAGCAACCTAATCACATAAACATCTAGGTGGATAAAATTTCTAACTTAAAACTATAGACCAATACATGTCAAATTATTTAGAATTTATAACTTCTAATTAATTTAATTTCTTAAATTAATTTATTATCCTTGGTAAATACATAAGATAGGTACAAAGATTTTGCTACATTAGTATTGTTATCAATAACAGCAAAAATAGGATGGAGAGGAAAATTACCCAAATAGCTAATTTAAACATTTGGCTAAAAAAAGGGAAAAGGATGGTAGAACAATTACTGAACAGCAAGTGGGGTCCTGCAGCCTGCGGCCCACAGGCAAATTCTGGAGGCAGAGGTGTGGTGAAAAGGGAAAGAAGTCTTTATTCAAAAGCTATGCAATTTTCTAAGAATGGCAGGCTTCTGCCTGCGAGCTCATGTCCCCTAAAAGCAGCCAAAGAAATAGAACCCCGCCACACTCTGCCAGGCTGCAGCTTGGGGGAACACAGATCCTCAAGGAAGAGAAGAAGTCTTGTCTCTGCCCTTCTTCCATTTAAATCTCCCCCACCCATAATTTCATGTTTTCTGGAAGCATCCAACTTTCCAGCCAGTCTCGTCCTAGACTGGCAGATCTGTACCTTCCCCTTACCACCAGGTTCTGGAAGGCAGTAGGAGTGTTTTCTCCTTCAAACATGCTCGGCAGCTTGCAGCGTCTCTGCCCCGGAGGGGTGGGGTGCGGGGCGGGAGGGAGATCTGTCACACAGAGCTGGCTTGTCTGCTGTTGCCTAGAGCTACTCCCTTCTGCAGCCCCTCGCTTCTTCTCCCAGCACCATGCCGGTGTCAGAACCATATAATGGTATATTACGAAAACATTAAAAATTATAAAAAAATATAAATGGCATGAAAATATATTTGCAATACTGTATTTTGCCATGTAAAATGTACACTTTTTGTCCAAATTTGTGAGGAAAAAACAAGGATGTGCATTATACGTGGGTAATACTAATTCTGTATCTATATAAATGTTTTTCACTCTTTTATTTATGCTTACGAGTTCAAAGTGTAACTCTAGAAATCAATAATAATATCCATATGCAAAATAATACCCTGGAATACAACAATCAAATGTTATATATAAAAAATTTTATATATAAATTTCTTGTACCTTGTATCTATTCTAGTGTTTTGTAATTATTCATTACATAAAATTTATTGTACCACAATATGTTAAAAATTAAATGTTAAAATTCCTTTAAAATACAAAGAACAAGTACCTAAATATAAAAAAGTAAAAATTTGAATTAAAAAATTGCACTGAAAGATTTTTTTCCTGAAAGTTTGGGCCAAAAACTTGGGTGCACACTTGTACATGGAAGCTCATTATACACGACAAAATACAGTGTCTTGTTAAGTACACAAACAGGTTACATATGCTGTTAAATACTATGCTTTTGTATATCATCGAATTAATGGCTCTCTCTCCTAACTGGGAAAGTATTTCATGTTGCTCACTATGTCTAACACAAAGCCTGGCATATAGTCATCACTCAGTATTTGCTATATATATGTATGTGTACAGGATTATTGAGATTTATTATTATAAATGAGATTTATTTTTGTTTCTCATGTTTTGCAATAAATATGCATTACCATATATATTGCCATATAAATATTTTACATAGTTTTTTTCTTCTATAATTTGGAAAAATATATGTCACTAATTCAAGTAAGATGCAACATTTCATACTTCAAATGAAAAGGAGATTAATAAAGTAAAAACGAGGTAGAAGAACAATGGAAAATAGACCTGTTGATAATCCTGTGATATTTGTATTTATTAAGCTCTTAAGTCAGCCCTGGAAGTTGCTGCTTTTATATTTGTCATATATTTTATATTGAGAAATGTGAGCCAAAAAATAAATTGAGCTCTTATTTCTTTGGAAAACTCTTGGACAATATTCTTTCATTTACATTTGTCAACTACCCTCTTCTCTTTGTTTTGTTTCAAAATTTTAAATCAACTGTATTAATTTATTACATTCATTTCAAATGTATAGTGCAATGAGTTTAAGAATTGTATAATATACTCTCATGTAGCCTGTCAGAATCAAGATTTATGACATGTCATCCCCAAAATTTCTTGTGCCCATATACATTCAATCCCCCTTTCTCTCTGCAGCCCCCAGGAATCCCTTGATGGGCTTTCTGTACTTATAGATTAATATGGACTGTTCTAAAATATGTAAATGGAATCAGATAGTATGTACTTTTTTGAGTCTGATTTCTTTTGTTCAACTATTTTTTTAATTTATCAACATTGTTACATATATTTATAGTTCATTACATTTTATTGCTGAATAGTATTCTGTTGTGTGGATTTCCAAGTTTCTGTTATGAACTCACATTTGTTGAACCTTTAGTTGTTTCCAGATGGAAGTTATTATGAATAACATTTTTATATAAACTTTGTGTGGGCATGCTTTCTTTTCACTTGTGTAAATATGAATATCTAAGAGACATTTCTTTGTCTCTCAATTTTGACCATCTTCATGCATTTATTTCTTATTTTAGGTAAGGCTTCTATGCCTCCCAGTCTTAGTAGAGAGGCCTTATGTATTACGTGTCCTGTGGGGGTCAGTGATGTAATCTCCTTGGTCACCTAGCCAGGTGCACCAGGTATGTCCTTTGGGAAGGTTGTGTATGTCTCTCTGTTGTAGTTGAGCCTTGGTTGCTGTCTGCATGTCAATGAGAGTAATTGATGCTTGGGCTGATTGGTTGAGAGGACTGGCCATACTTTACAGTGGAGGAGCTGTGGTGGAGAGGCTGATTCTACAGAGCAGAATTTGTTTTAGTAGGGTTCTTATGCCTGCCCATTCTGCCCTTTGGGGGTGTCATCCTCTAGTGCAGTGGTTCTCAACCTGTGAGTCACAATCCCTTTGGAGGTCAAATGACCCTTTCACAGGGGTCACCTAAGACCATCGGAAAACGCATATTTCCAATGGTCTTAGGAACCGACACACTGCTCCTCTATCCATCTCCAGGCAGATCCGCCCACATGCAGATATGCCCATATACCAGTACCTGGTGTGATGACATCATCGCGCCAACCCCATCACATATACTCCATACAAATACAGGTGTATGTGGCAGGGTTGGCACCATGATGTACTTATGCGGACCAGTCACCCATGTATAGAGAGCAGCTACTGTGTAGAAAGCAGCTACTGTGTTGAAAGCAGCTACTCTGTTAGAAGCAGCTACACCATGCTTCAAGACAAAATTTTATTTATTTGTAATTAGAAATAAATATTTCACAATATATAATTACATATTGTTTTTGTGATTAATTACTATGCTTTAATTATGTTCAATTTGTAACAATGAAAATACAGTCTGCATATCAGGTATTTATATGACGATTCATAATAGTAGCAAAATTACAGTTATGAAGTAGCAATGAAAATAATTTTATGGTTGGGGGTCACCACAACATGAGGAACTGTATTAAAGGGTCATGGCATTAGGAAGGTTGCGAACCACTACTCTAGTGTAACTCTGGGTTATGCTCTAACTTATTAGAAGCTGGCCACTGGGCATGCTGGCCCTGGGGCTTCCTGGAAGATATTCCACTGCAAGTCAAGTTCAGTGGTAGGCTTTGCCCAACCCAATGCCACCTGGCAAGAGCCACCATGCAATATAAAGATGGCTGCCACCCACACTGGGATTGGAGGTGCCTGGAGAGGGCAAGCCACAAATGGAAGCAGGCTAACATTAGTGCCAGGCTTGGGGTATGGAACAGGCCAAAGGCAGATGCTACTTGTTGGGATGTTGTGAACCTTTGAGAGATTTTAGGAAAGTCCACAGCGTGAGTTAAGACAAGCTGCTTGCATGAAAAAGCCACTGGAAGGGACTTTGGGAGGAGGGATTGTAAATTAAGTGGATCGCGGTCTCAGGGAATCACCAGGGCAGGGTGACTGGTGTTAGCCAGTTTGATGAAGACTCCAATATGGTGGTTGCCCATGTCTACACCCCAGGAAAGGGGAGAGCTCAACAAAAAAACAATGGATTCTGCCAGAATTTCTGTCTGGGTTAACGTTGCCTCTCCAGCCCTTGTCCTGAAGCAAGACAATTCAATTCTTCCCCTTATGTCCCTGGTGAGTGAATCTGTCAGCAAATACATTCATGCATGAGCCCTGTAAGAGGAACCTCTGCAATTGCTGCTGCCCTCTATTTCACTCAGCCACACTCTCCGTTAGTTTTCACAGCTAGAATTCACGGAAACTTCTCTTTTCAGCACTGGAACCCTGGGCCAGGGAGCCTGGTGTAGGTCTATGACTCCTCACTCTTCCAGGGGATACCTCCATAGCTGAGATATTTCTCCCACTTTTTAACTGCCACACCTAGGTCTGGGACTAGCTTGTTTTGTGTCTCTTTTTCTCCTACCAGTCTCAAGGTATGTCCTTAGCTGTAGGACTTCTGTTCAGCTATATACATACATACATACATACATATTCACACACACACACACACACACACACACACATAAATGACTAAAGAAATGATCTATCTTGATTAAAGTTCCAAGTACACTTTAAAAGAATATGCTGTGAGAGGTAATAGTTTATAATTAATTTTAGATTCTAAAGTTATGGCTATCATTAATGAAAACAATATTATTGACTGCTATGTGTAAAGCACATTCTGTGAGTATGTTTACAAAGAGTACATTAATATAGAATAAATAAAGTGAACTTAAAAATAAGTAATGTGTTATCTGCCTAATTTGATGAGTGTTCTATAAATGTTAACTAAGTTCAGTAATTGATAGTATTGTTTAAATCTATGTACTTACTTATATTGTGTCTATTTACTCTAACAATGACACAGAGAAGAGTGCTGAAATACTTATCTATATTAACAGATTCATCTAGTTTCTTTAGTTTTCTCAGTTTTTGTTCCATGTATATTGATGCTCTGTAATTAGGTGAATACACATTTAAGATTGTTATGTCTCCTAGCATTATGGATATTATTGTTTACCCTGGATCAAATTTCTTGTCCTGAGTTTGGCTTATATAATGGCAATTTAATCCCTCCATCTTTTTTATAATGAATATTTGCATGGTGTATCTGCTTCTATCTTTGTTTTTACTGAACTGTTTCTTTATATTTAAATTATTTCATCTAATAGGTAGTATGATGTTGTTAAGTTTTGCTTTTATATTCAGTCTATGAATCCCTGCCTATTAATTAGAATATTTAGACTACTTTAGTACAATAGAATTATCAACATAATTGATTTCAATATGACCATGTCACTATTTGTTCCCTATTGTTTCTGTTGGAAGACGTAATCAAGAGCACGTGAATACCAGTTGACTTGACAACAGGACCTGGACAATCAGAGTCTCCTCACCCTTCCCTTGTGCTCAGAATGTAGACCTACTAGTGGGAAACCTGGTTCTCAATATTTGCCAGTGGGAAACCAAACTGACTCATTTTACTAAGGGAAGAAGAAAGAGTAGCAAAAGAAGCCCAGCTAAAGGTCCTGGGGAGGCCATAGTAAAAATAAAATGGGTAAGAGAAATTCTAACAGTCAGGATCAGAGAAGCATTGAAATATCATGTAGTCCAAACTTCTCCTTTATAAAAACATTGCAGCTCTAAAAAGTTATGTGACATGATCACTGACACATAAGTTGTGTTAAAGACGTATTCTGAATCTCAGTTTATAATAGAGCCTGCCAAAATCTTCAAAAACCTATAATTCTCAAAAATAAAATAAAATACGATTTATTCCATCTTAGGAAATGTTGGGGGAAACTATAATCCATGAAGATATCTTTCTTTCTGAGTTCTATGTCAATTTATGTTTTTAAATTACAGGGAAGACCACCCAAATCTGATTCCTGGGAATGGCTTGGTAGCTTCCTCTGGAATCTAGTCTGGAAAAATATTATTTCTCTTTTTTTGTAGAGAAATGTGATTTAAGCTCCAGATGACCAATGAATAATAAAATTAATGACCTATGTTTTTCTAACTCTCAAATAGACAATATTCTTCAGCAGATCCCTAACTTGACTTACGTATCTAGAGACAAACTGGCAATAGACAGTTGTTCAGAATCAGAAACAGTCTAACTTTCTGTGTCTTACCTCCAGAGCTACACATTGAGTTATGTTAGAAAAAAAAATTCTGTAAAACTATTATTGATTTGTATTATAAAAAGTTTCCATTTAAACATTAATTCTAATAACTGTATAGTTAGCTAATAAATAAGCTTTTCCTTTCTTGGTGCTTCAAATTTAACTCATTCATACACAGTGTGGTATCAGTGAGAAAATATAACTCACATTGAAATATTTGTATGACTATTTAACAAGCATTTCTCATGTGGTTATCCAACCCTTGAAATGTGGTTAGTGCTACTGAAAAAATGAATCTTTAATTTTATGTAATCTTGGTAATTTAAACTTTTATAAATGAAACTGTATAAAATACTTTTTCATTAAACACAATTTTCTGTTTTGTTTTGATATAACTATTGCAGCACTTCAGACATTATTATTGTACTGTAGAGTGCATGTTGGGCACAGTCATTTCTAGTCATTGTCAAAGAATTATTTCAGTTTTAATGCACTGATGTCACATTGTAATGTGTTTATTTGAATTTTGTATATGTGATGCATAAGTTACAGTATACCTATGAAGTCAAATTTTGTAATTAAATTGAAATTATTATTTTAAGTATCACATATCTTTTTTTCTAGTTTGTTTATTCATCTCTTAACCCACTTGAGGTCTTTGGGCTGCAAATGGCTGTGTCTTTTTTTGCTCCGTACTTTTAGTGCCTAGTAGTATACACAGCATAGAACGGGTGCTCATTTAGCAAATGTTGATTGAATAAATGAGTGCCCATCGTATACCCTTTCCCGCCTATGCCCTCCTCTGGCTTGACATGTTAGTATTGCAGTACTGCTCTAGATGTCTAGATGTGTTCTTTATGCGATATATGGCATAGCCAATAAAAAAGGCTTTAATATTACAATGCTTGAAAAGAATTTTCCATACTTTCTCAGGATGGGTCTCAAAACTGAAAGTTCAGATATTCAGAATGTTATCTATAAAAAGATCAGAAAAGAGTTGGTTTTAATTGCAGACTTTATACATTTTATTGACAATATCTGTGCTTATATCATAGAATCAAAACAATATATACTTTACTTCTCATCATTAGAGGCAGTTTGAGAGGCCAGAGAGACCCAGGATTCAAACCGTGTCTTCTCTACCTGATGATAGTATTGTAATCTCTAGTGAATTAAATCTTTCTAAGCATCAATTTGTGCAACAGTAAAATGGCAAGGATGGAAGCTGTCATCTCCTGAGGTCATTGTGGAAATCAGGAAGCACACAAAATACTTAGCATAGTGCTGGCATGGTAAGCCTTCAGTATATCTTCGATTTTTATTATGAATATTATGAGTAATAAATGAAGTGTATCAGCTAGAGTATTTGGTAGCAAGTGCTAAAAATAGATTCTGATTAACTTAAGTAATAAAACAAGGGGGAAGTAGTGGAATAATTGAAGGGTTATACAATGTTGGAAATAAAACTCTGGTGCCACAAATAAATACTCAGAGATTCGAATATCTCGACAAGGTAAGCTTTACTTCTATAGAAGGGTGCGTAGCAGCACAGACAAGGTTGAGACTGCAAGTATGCAGGGCGGAGAGCCATACTGCTTTTGATCCCTAACACAAGCTTATTTAAAACTGTGTCTCACCCTGTTGGCTAGGGTTTCAACTGCACATTCTTAACTTCACCTAATTAGCTATTTTATATTTTTATGATGTGTTATGAGGGGGGAAGATATAAAGGAGTTGCAAAGACAAAGAAATTCCAATGCAGACCACATGACCTTTGTATAAACAGGATGAGTTGGAGGAGAACATAAGGGCTTATTCTGAGGTAGATTCTTAAGATGTATTTCTAAGTAGAGATGCTATGCCCTTATTCGGAAGAAAAGACTTACATTGCCACATACAACAGTAGAGAACAGAAAAAAAAAAAACTGAATCAAGAAAGATAGGATCTAGGGCAGTTCTGGGAATTTACATTTCATGAATTAAAATAATCTCTTCAAGATGCCATGATTGGAATATTTCAGCTCTAATGATTTCTTCACCCTGTGTTACTAGGTTAGATATTTAAAGTCTAAATTTCTGGAAGGGAATATGATTGGTCTAGCATAGGTTTTGTGCCAACCCCTTGAGATGGGAATAAGGGTTGCAGGACTGCAGCATCTTAATTAACATTTCCTCCAAGAATATTTTCAAGGGGTGTGAATCATCCCTTTAAGTAAAATTGGAATGCTGCTATCAAAAGGAGTAAGGAAAGCATTGCCAATAAAAAGAACAGATGTTGTTTACACAGAGTTTTATTCTAGTTATAAATTACAGTGTTTGCATAAGATATAGATAAGTTGCTGTTATTATCTACTTCCTTCTTGTGAAACAGAAGTAAAAGCCATGGTAAAGTTGTTTGCCAAAGGCATGGCCCTGAGATTAGGATTTCTAACATAGTTGAGCTGGGAGGTGTGGTTTACTCAAAGAAATCTACATTTTACCCTCTAAGAAAATTTGAATTATGGTGGAAGGAAAGCTAAGGTCCTAGATGGGAAGACCTGGTCTTTGAATTCTAATGCATGTGGATGAAAAAAAAAGATTTCTATGGAAAGTAACCTATCAAGGTGATCTGATCATAAATTCTTAACTGGGCAGATCGGGATGGCATATAGCTTATTTAGTAAAAGGAGTATGTTTGCCTTAAGCAAGCCTGTCCATTGTTTCTGTGCGTCTAGGTTACCACACCTTTGAAATAACTCTTTTCAGACCCCTCCTTCTAAAGCATGACCACCCTCAAAAGAGCATATAATCTTAACTCTCGTGTATTCCGATCCCTGTCTTGATTTTTCCATCTTCAGGTAATCTTCCTTTATGTTCCCTCTGCTGAGATCTTACTTCCAGTTCTATCCTTTGTTTGCAAATACATTTTTATGAATAATCTCTACGTGTCTGGACAGTTTTATATAGACAAGAATAATATAAAACAAGAGAATTAGAAAAGATTAGACTGAAAATAGAGAATGAGATGAATTGGGTTTGAAGAAATTAGAGCATCCATTCAGAATTACATTCATGACTAGGAATAAAATAGTGTATTTCTCATTTTTCTGGTTCTCAGAGCATTTCCAATGGCCAGAGATAGTTGTTTCAAGAGGTCATGTAAAGAGGTTCCATAGGGCTAGAGAGTGTCATGAGCACCAAGAATGAAGCCATGATGCAGTTTTTTTCTATAAGTCAGCTGCACTGGAACCAGCGAAGAGCACTCTCAAAAGGAAACCAAACCTCTACCTGGCCAGGTGGGCCCTTCAGGCCAAGCATTCCCCCAGTTCTTACGGGACTGACTCTCACATCTTGAGACAGAAGCTAGACAGACCACATTAATATATTTTTGAATGCTTTACTCATACGTTCAATTCACTCGCACACACACACACACACACACACACACACACACACAGAGGCATATAAGATACAGAGGCAATGAATAACGAACCAATCCAATGAAAGGTGTCAGGCTCAGGCTGGTCCAGGAACTGCAGCTGATGAGTTTCCAATTAGGCCAGAGCCTCCAGCAGCAGATGCCTTGGTTGTGTCCCCAGCAGCAGGAGATCTCAGGGAGACTGAAGTGATCCACAGTCAGTCAAAAGTACAGCCTTTTTATCCCTCTTCTCAGAAGTGTGGTAGGTGTGGGGTCTTCTGGGCAGGGCACCAGCATGTAAACGTCCTTGCTTATCACTGCGTCCAGACACGTCTTTACTGCACATGTTCTAACTATGCAGTTGTTGGAAATAAAACTCCAGCGCTGCAAATAAATACTCAGAGATTCAAATATCTCAGCAAGGCAGTTTTTACTTCTGCAGAAGGGTGCATAGCAGCATAGTAAGATTGAGACTGCAAGCACACTGGGCGGAGAATCACACGCGTTTTTATCCCTAAGGAAGGCTTAATTAAGATTATCTCTCACCCTGTTGGCTAGGGTTTCGACCACACAATCTTGTCCTTACCCAATTAGCTACTTCATATTTTATGATATTTTATGAGGGGAGAAGGTATTAGGGAGTTACGAAGACAAAGAAATTCCAAGGTGGCCCGTGTGACTCTTGTGTAAACAGGATGAATTGGGGGAGAAGGGAGGGGCTTGTTTGAAAGTAGGTCCTTAATGTGGGATTCTCAGTGGAGACACTGTACTCTTTTTAGAAGAAAAGACATATATTCCCACAGAGTCACTCTGGTTTTTAAAACGGAGTCCTTAGGTCAATGTCCATAGTACTCTGTACAGAGAGATATGAACTTCTATGACTCCAAACAGAATTAGGCAAAAACGCAGATGAAGCTGCTCAATTGTTTCTGCCTTTGTGTTGTGCAGATTCTTTACATCTTTCATAGTAAATTTCTCTATTGTCTTTTTCTTTATATTCATTTTTATTGATAGACTTTTTGGGGTGACATCTGTTAGCAAGATTTACATAGGCTTCAGGCATACAATTCCACAGTGCATGTCTTTGAACTAATGTTTTCCAAATGCTTGTCTGTAGACCAGTGCCAATCTGACGGCCAATCTGACGTTTTCACTGATCTGTAGTCAAATAAAAAATAGAGAGAAAGAAAAATTAAGATTATTGCAGTAAGGTTTTCATACAACTAAATTTATTCAATTTAAGAAGTTTTCTTTTAATCTAAAAGTATATTCTTATGCATCCTGATGTTAAAAATATTCTTTCTTTCATAAAATAATGGTAAAAATGGATGGTAGTTTTTTAAAAGTATCTTTACTTGGCACAATAAATACTAGCAACTCTATGTTGTATTGGTTCCCTTTTTTTCCTTTAAATAATGTTGGTCTATAAAATACAAAATCTGGCAACTATGCATCTAGGTCTCCCACTATTCGTCTCTCACATGGGTAAGTGTGACACTGTATTCTCTATTTTCAGAATCTAACACCCTAAGTTAAGTTTGATTCAACAATTTAATTTCACTAAAACCTTTTAAAACTTTTCTCTTTTGTTTCCCTCCTTAATGTAGTTTTAATGACACTGTTTACTATACATACCAGTTTTAATGACTTGTTTACATTGACTTGGAAGAAGTCTTTTCAACATCTAATCCCACTGGAAAAAACCTTCTTTTCTTTTTCAAACTGACCAGGAGTTGCTAGACCACCTCCCTTTTTCCTTTGGTCTCCCTCTTATTTTGGCCATGTGGGAAACACGGAGGTGGCCTTTGGGCAGGAGTCCACCATCCTCCCGGAATGCCAGCATTTTGAATGAAACTACTTTTCTGTCCACCAATTTCGTCTCTCGATTTTTGGAGGTGGCAAACAACACATGAACTCCAGAACAGTTCTACGTGAGGAAAGGTTGCTTCCTACAGAATTTGTTAATGGTGAGAATCATGTGCAGATGTAGTTCAAATCCTGCTTCTGCATTAACTAGCCCTTTCGCTGGGAGCAAGTAATTCAGTTCTGTAACAAAGTTATAGTTGTACCTACTTCATAATATTTTTGGTGAAGTCCTCAATAAATGTTAGTTCTAATTGTTTTAATCATGTTCTATTTCTGTTACTAATTCCAGGTGATGTTTTGTTGTTGTTGTCTCTCAATTTATAATTACTCGGAGTTCAAACTTTATTTATTTATTCATTTATTTATTAGAGGTGAAACAAAGAGATAGTTTATTGGAGAGAAACTACACTCCTAAGAGGTAGGAGTGGGCTCGAGCAAGGAGTTCAAGAGCCAGAGTTCAGACTTTGCAGACTGGGTCTTTTCAACTAAATTTCTATATCTCAAAATACTGTCTAAATTATGAAGGGCTTGAATTAAAAAATAAATAAACAACAACTGTGCCCTTTCAACATAGTAGGAAATAACCACTTGTTCTCAAGAAGAACGTTTCTGTATTTGACAAGGGTCTGGCTTTGCCCATGCGGTGCTGGCTCACATCCCTGCCTGGTATTTGGTCAAAGATAAGCCATGAGCCGGGGGTGTGACATGAACTAGGTTTCCCTTCCCATTAAGCATTAGTTAAAAGTTCTTTTGTTGCCAAAAAACAGGTTCTTGGTATCATCACAGCAGAGAATTTAAGGACGCATCATATAAGCTAAGCAAGCAATGGGCTTATTAAAGGACAGGACACTTCAAGAAGGTGAAAGGGGCAGGCCCGAGATGAGCAACTGCCCTGAAAAACAGAGAGGCTTAAGAATTTATTACTCTTAAAATGAGGACGAGAAATACTCAAATTTTAGGAGCGGTGTTATGGGAATTCCTAGGCGGGCCCTCGCTGACCACTCTTTCCCTTCAGGAGAAGGGATTTTTGTTCTTATTTGGCTCTTTTCAGAACTGTCATGACAACATAGAAAGTGGAGATTTTTCTTGGTTGCCATGCTAATAATATTATAATCCCTTATAATTAACTAAAGTTCACCTAAAGTAACAAGATGGTGTCCTGGATCTCCTCTCAGCCACTGAAATCTGGTTCTAACTAGTCTGACAGCTACACTTTTCTTAAAGATGACCTTTGTCTCCCCTCACCTCCTTCTTTCCCTCCTCTCCCTGTCTCCCTGAGGCCCTATTCTTTCTACCTATGGTAACAGTTTAATTCTTTTGCTGTATCAGATCACGTACCTCCATGGTGACATTAGCTCTGTCCCATTGAGGGTATTACCATGTAACCTTACTATGTTTCCTATGGCTTAAGTACATCTTGCTGGAAGAAGTCAACCAGTATTTGAGAGGAGAAAAGGAAGTAAGTTTGATGGGCATTTAGTCATTTGAGACAGGTTCCTCCTTCAAATGTCCCCACCATGACCATGGATGTGGGTATGGCAGAAAGAATCTATTTGATTTAATTTTTGTAGAATGTAAAGTTTAGTTTGGGTTTAAATTGTTTTTGTTTTGGGTTTTGTATTTTTTTTTTTTTTTTGCCTATGAATATACAATTTTTCTTGCACCATCTGTTGAAAAGACTATTGTTCCTTCATTGAATTGCATTTGCATCATGATAAAAACCAAACAAGTAAAAAACAAAACAAAACAAAACAAACAGTTGGCTATACTATGTGAGCCAGTTTCTGGGTTCTCTGTTCTGTTCTGTGTATCTACCTGTATGTGAGTTTTTCTACATCAATACCATATCATTCTGATTACTGAAAGTCTTAAAATCAGATACTTTCTTCTTTTCTCAAAGTTCTTTCAGCTATTCTACTTCTTTTGCCTTTCATATTATATTTCAGAATAATCTTAACTATAGCAAAAAAAAAGTGGGATTTTTACCCAAAGTAATACCCTTACTGATATTTTTATAGGAATTGCAATAAACCTGTATACCAGCTTGGAGAGAATTGATATATTTTACTAGGTTGAGTCTTCTAAGCCATGAATGAACACAGAATATCTTTCCATTATTTTTTTATCTATGATTTATTGCACCATTTTTTAGCTTTTAGCATACAATTTCTATATGTGTTTTGTTAGATTTACACCCAAGCCTGTGATTTCTTTTCAGCAATTATAAATGGTATTCTTTTATTCATTTCAATTTCTATGTGTCTATTGTTAGTACATGAAAATACAGTGATTTTTTTTGTATATTGATTTTGTATATTGTGATGTTGCTGAATTCGCTTATTAGTTTTAAGAATCTTGCTGATTCCTTGAGATTTGATACATAGACTCTCATCTCATTTGCAAAAACCTGAAGTCTTATCTCTTCCTTTCTGATCTGCATGTTTTTTATTATATTTTTCTTATGGCATTTGCTCAAATTTCCATTAATATGTTGGACAGCAGTGATGAAACTGGTATCCTTTTCTTGTTTCCTATCTTAGGGGAAAAGTACTTAGTTTTTCACCATTAAGTATGATGTATGCTATAAGCTTTTTATAAATATTCTTTATCAAGTTGAAGAAATTTTCTTCTATCCCTTTTACTTTTAGAGTTTTAGTCAATAGTTAGAGTTGCATTTTATCAAATACCTTTGCTGCTTCAATTGATAAGGTCATTTTTTTTTCATTAGCCTGATAATAAGGTGAGTGATATTGATTGATTTTCAAATATTGAACAGTCTTATATCCATGTAATAAACTCCAGTCAGTCATAATATATAATTCCTTTTATACATTGTGACATTACACTGGCAGGAGCTAGAATGTTAGCTAGAATTTTTTAAGAGATGTAAAGAAAAATGGCAAAAATGACATTTTCCTCATTTTTTTTTAACAATTTATATCATTTGCAAAGATACCATAGATCTAATCCTATCTGAATATAGAAATAAGAACTCAGACTCAATGACTTCTAAAAATTCTTATTACAGCGATTTTGTGATTTAAAGTTTATAAGCAGACAATAACATACGTTTTAATTATCTAATTAAGGTTCAAGCATGTTAAGTTAATACCACTTCAAATTATAAAGGCCTAGTTCTATCCAACAAACTGAAATCCATGATACTGAAAAACTGCCTCTTTTACAATGACTTTAGTCATTTTTTGTGTTCCTTGTTCACTGTAACAATTTCCATGTTTTTACATTGAAGGAAAACTGCTGATAAAATTGTCCTACAGTAAGCATAACTACCTTGTGATTTTCATTTGTTATCAAGATCGGAAATGTTTTATCCAATGCAAGTTGATTGGTGAGGCCTGGCAAGCCTTGGATGAAGCTCTGGAGAAGTAAAATATATGTCTAGCACATTTCCTATGCTTCCTTTTCTTGTGCAATGATGAAAGGGTGGTCCATGTTGCCATCATTTTTTTCATAATTTTATTTATTAATATATTCCCCATCATTATAGTTCTCTAAGGTTGTCTGAAGTATACAGATAACATGTACCATCGTTGCCCAATCCATCATAGTACTTAAATTTCACAGAGGTACTCTGAGGAGAAAGTCTCAGGCTACTGGAAGCTCTCCCTGGAAAATTCCAATGGGGAAAACCCGGGCTTGGAAGGCTCAAGATTCTTGCTTTCAAGGCAATGATTCTAGAACGCTGAAGCAGAATAATCTTGAAGGGTGAGGCTGGTATTTAAATCTGAATGCTGCCATCTAAATATTCCTCTGGTCGTTTTAGCAATGAAACAACAATCTGCATAGGACAAGTTTTTCTAAAAGCCTAAAAGGAAATTTGATAGAATATAATATCAAGCCATATTTTCATGTGCAGTATTTCTACTGCTCTGATACTGGGTTTTCTGGCTTAGGGCCCAAATTAGATTTTAATGAAGGCTCCCTGAGAATTTTTCCCTGTGAAGGGGCTGTGTCAAGGTGGGAGGATAGGGCACTGTGAGGGCTTAAGCTTGGAGGGAGAAGCTGGACCGAGCATGTGAATGAAGGCTAAGGGCTCAGGATAACTCATACAAATGAGCAGGTAGGCAAGGCCACACTGGACTATCAGGAGGACCACAGTCTAGTGCAGAGGCTGCTTCTGGTCCTAAAGGTCACTGCCAGCCAGTAGCCCAAAGACCAGTCATCATCATTCAGATTTGAACCATCAGAATAAGCAGCTTGGGTTCTACAACCTGGAGAAACATAAAAGGCAGAAAGGACCAGAATGAAACAAGTGGCCATGAACCCAGAGAGATGGTTCAGAAAACAAACACAGGGCACTAACAAGAAGGAAACTTTGACAACAAGCCATCTGTAGCTCAGAAGTCTGCACATGCTTCATCTAAAGACGACAATCAAACCCCCAACACAGCAAGCCTTGGGTTGGCAGGCAGAGATAGTATAAACACCTGGCTGGAACAAAAAGGCAAGTTATGGTGGACCTGGTATTTATTCATTTGTTTTTTTCATTCAATAAGTAAAACATAGAGCTTGTTATGTGCCAAAAACAGATTCTAAAAGCTGAGGTACAGCAGTGAACAAAACAGATATTTTTCCTGCCCATGAGGAAATTGTGTTTTATTGAGAGAGTCAGATAGTAAGCAAATGACAAATAATGCACAGCATAATTTCAAGTAGTGAAAAATACTAAAAAGAAAAGTTAATAAGAACCAGGGGATGGGATGGGAGCCACTTTAAATATGCCAATCATATTTGAGGGATAGCTTCTCTGGGAAGAAGTAATTTGAGGAGTGGCCAGATGCAGGCCAGATAAGTTGCTATGTGAAGGTCCCATGAAGAGTGCTACAGGGAGAATGGCACTTGGAGAGGTCCTGTAGTGGAACTGAGTTTGGCACACTCAAGAAACAGCAAGGCTGGTGTGCTGAAAACAGATTGAGCAATAGAAGACTGGCAGGTGGTGACTCTGAAGAGAAAGGCACTGGGCAGATTTGGTAGGGCCTTACGGTCCCTGGTTAGCAGTTTGGATTTTATTGTTGAGTTGTTCTTCTCCTAAAGTCTCCCTTAAACTGAAGCACACCATTTCTGGGTTACCACAGATTTTTACTCTCATCCTAATAACAATTCATTGTTGTCACAGGCACACCACACAAATGATAAAAATCAGCATCGCTCACCCTGTGGGGCTCTTGGCAACAAGTCCGTTTCTCTCTCCCTACACCCCACAGAGGTGCCCAAATGACAGTGCTGGCACCCAGCAGGAAGCAGCTAATGCTATGTTTGAGATGGAATTACAAAACCCAAATCCAGTCTAAATAATCAAGTGAGCCAGAGGGGAGCATTTCTCAGATGTCCACAAGCACACAATTCTCATAGTCAATTTTGTATTCTCAAGTGTATCTCTCTGAATTAAAAAAGAAAAAGAAAAAAGAGTGAAATTATTTTGAAGTTCCAGAATCTTTCTGTTTAAATTTATGGGGGAAAAAATGATATATATATGCTCTCCTGGATATAAAAATATAACCAGAAAAGTAAAGCAAAAACAAAATAATTTCTATGCCAGGATAGGGTTTACATATCAGATGGAGAAAGTTTGTCCATAGTTAATTGATAAACATTGTTAGATTTGAGTATGCAACTGTGTTCTGCTTTCATTTTAGAATGTTAAGCTGTGGAGACTTCTGGATCTGACACTACTTAGCCACCAATTTTTCTATGTGTAAGTGTCATCTACAACTCCTACTTAGCATAAAAGTATTTCAAGTATTGGTTCTTTTCTTTCTTTTCTTTTCTTTTTCTTTTTCTTTTTCTTGTTTTTTTTGATTTCTTATCAGAATAATGATCATTTACCAAGTACTAAAGTGATAAACCATTGTTCTTTACAAAATGAAGTGTACGTGTATAGGTAGGTGAAAGAATTAGGATTTGTAGACACAGGTTATCTTAGTCCTTGTTCTATCACTTCCTTTTTTTTTCCAATGGAGTGAGATTGATTAGTAAAAATTACATAGGTCCCAGGTGTACAGTTCTACATTACATCTTCTATGTATTGTATTATGTGTTTATTACCCAGGGTCAGTTCTCTTTCCATCACCCTATATTTGTGTCCCTGTCCCTTCTCCCCCACCCCTCTCCCCCATTACCCTCAGGTAACTACTAAATTATTGACCATGTCCATGGGCTTTGTTTCTGTTGTTATTGATTTTATGTTAACAATTAAAATAAATTTCTCCATCCCTTTCCCTTATTTTGCCACTCATCTTAAAGAAGTCTCTCTAACTTTCTTTGTAGTACTGGTTTGATGGTGATGAATTTCTTTAGCTTTTTCTTACCTGGGAAGCTCTTTATCTGTCCTTCAGTTTTGAATGCTAGCCTTGCTGGATACACTATTCTTGGCTGTAGATCCTTCGTTTTCATCAGGTTGAATGTTTTCTATCAATCCTTTCTGGCCTGTAAAGTTTCTGGTGAGAAATCAGCTGAGAGTTGAATGGGTGTCCCTTTATAATTTACTACTTGCATTTCTCTTGCTGTTTATAGAATTTTCTCTTTTTCTTTAACTTTTGTCATTTTAATTATGTCTCAGTGTATTCTTGTTTAGGATCATCTTGTGTGGGATTCTCTGTGCATCCTGGACTTGTATTATCTATTTCCTTCGCCAGGTTAGGAAAATTTTCAGTCATTATTTCTTCAAATAATTTCTTGATCCCTTACTTTTCTTGTCCTTTCTGGTGTGCCTATTATTCTGATATTTTTACATTTGATACAGTCCCAGGGGAATCTCAATGCATCCTCATTTTTTTGGAAATAATTTCTAACTGTTCCGGCTGGATGTTTTCTGTTGGGCTTTTCCTGCCAATCACTGCTTTGCACTTCTATTTTATCGAGTTTAGTGACTTTTATTCTGTTCTTCATTACAGTTAATGCGGTCATTATCTCTCTCTGGTTCTTTATAATGGTGTGTAAGTCTTCTTTAATGCTTGCTATCTCTCTGTTGAAATTATTCAGTTTCTTAAGCATTTTTATAATTGTTGTTTTGAGCTCGGTTTCTGATGGATCACCTGTCCCCATCTCTCTCTCTTTTTTTTTTTCCCATCTCTTTAATTAACTGATTTCTCATTTTGGCAGCCTCTCTGGACCCTCACTGCTGCAGTTTCTTTGGTGATCACTACTGATACTGGGTGGGCAGAGATCTGTGGGGGAGGGACGTTTGCAGTTTTGTTGTCTTTCTGTGGCTCTGGGGGTTGTGCAGGGAGTTTGGGTGTGATTGTGCCTTTCCGTTCCCCATTTGTCCATGCACAGATTCTGCCCTGAGCCTTGGGATCAGTCCTGTTTGTTGGTCTTTCAAACTGTCCTGGTTGTGGGCCGAGAAATGCATGCAAAGCCCCCTTTCTCCTTCTCCTTCCCGGCTGGAGTATTCATGCTGCAGCTCCTCACCACCCAGCCCCTCCCGCTCCTCTGGTAACCAGAGTGAAGTCTGGCCACTGCAGTTTGCAGACCAGTCTGCACCTCCTGAGGCCAAAATGAGCTGGGTGCAGTATCTCACATGACCGCCTGTGGGCCTCCTTTCCTCTGTCCTGTGGACCAAGTGAGGCCAGGAGCACTCTCCCACTGCCTTCTTCCTCCTCCCTCCCCCAGCAGTAGAATCCCAAGGTGGATCTGCGTGCTGGTCTCCACTCTTCCCCTTTTATTTCTCCTTTGATTAACACTCTGCCCACCTACAGGTACCTTAATGCAATGAGTGGGTTTCTTAGCTGTGCTTGTGCATTGTGTAGAGGGTCCTTGGTTGAGGTAGAGGTGTTTTATTAGTTGTGATCTCCAGAAGTTTTTCAGAGGTCCCTCTCACACCACCATTTTGTTGCCAGGTCTGTTTTTGCTATCAAAGCACTAAAAGTTGAACTAACTCTGACTTGAGGAAAACTCAGTAGCAACTCTTGAATCACTTCCTATGAAGACAAATGACAAAGTTCAAGAAAAGCTAGTAACACTGTAACAGTGTACCCTTACTTAGTACTTATAGTCATTAAGGCAGTTGATACATATTGTATGGAAGCAAGTGACCCTTGGGAAGTACAAGAGTGGAGAGGGGATATAGAAAGAAGAGGTGGCAATGTGCCATTACCTACTGGCTTTCAAGGGCTAGGCTCATTCTACATTTTACTGCCAAATAGCAGTCAGGTTAAGCCAGAATGAAGAAACCACCGCCTGCAGCTCACGCCCAGCCCTCTGCCTGTTTTTGTGTGGTCTGTGCACTAATGATGGTTTTATATGTTTAAATAGTTGAAAAAATGAAAAGAAAAAATAATATTAATATTTTGTGACATTAGAAATTATATGAAACTCAATTTCACTGTCCATAAATATAATTATGTCAGAACACAACCATATTCACTTGTTTATGTATTATCAATGGCTGCTTTCACACCACAATAACAGAGTTAAATAGCTACAACAGAGACTATATGTGACCTACAGAGTCTAACATATATATGACCTGGCCCCAGTTTGCCAGTCCCAAGTATAAACCATCTGGGCCTAACAGTTTTTCAATGGTTAATGAAAATATCATTAAGTTCAGGAAAGGCTGTGCCCCCTTTAAAACTAACTTTGCTTAATCACTTTTTCTTATTATAAGAGTAGCATTGTTATTTTTTTAAAATCCACTTTTAACAGATCTTCATCATTTACTTGTCATAAGAGCAATCATCCAAGAATTAACAACATTATTGTTGAACCTGAAGAGGTAATAGTGGTTGTATCCCTGAAATACATCAGCATTGACCCTTGAGTCTTCCATATGGAAAAAGAACTGCCACATTTCTGACTTTGAAGAGTCTTAAAATATTACATAACTGTAGAATAGTCATATCGTGTGACTGAAACTTTCCATGAAGACAATTGTCCCAGGCATATAGTGTTCAGATTGTGAACTGTAATTAGAAATAGTTTTTAAAACTTGCTTGTTTTTCACTGAGCAGCAAGTTTAAAAGAATGTCAGCAAAAAAGAATGTTTTCTTTAAAAGAAAATAAAAGTTTCTATTTTGTCCAGGCTGTAAAATACTTCCTCTTTAAAATAACCTGCAGAGTTTCAGCTTTAACATCACAATGTACAAAATGAAGAACAGTTGGGTTATTTTGATATCCTAGGTAAAGTACGTGAATCTTTTCCTCTAACACTTAGGAAAATTACCAATTTCATGCCTCCTTAATAACTTGCTAGATTTTTTTTCCTCTCCATACCTGATTCTGCATTTTTAATTTGTAATTAGTAAGAATGCTGGCTTAGATGGCCCAGGATTGAAATTCCCTTCCTGTACTTACTCTGTGTGTCTGGGTAACATGATGTTCTATGTCTTAGTTACCTTATCTGTAAAATAGGGTACCACAGTGCCAACTCCATAGGATTATTCTGAGATTTAAATGGGGTACAACATAAAAAGTGCTTAGCAGAGTGCCTGGCATGCAGAAAATAGTTAATTATATTGCCTAGAATTTAGGATCATTATTGTTTCACTGGCGAAGGGCTAGACCAATGAGAGTCTTTTCTTTTGAAGCTGTAGCAAACATGACTGCATCATTATAAAATGTATAATAGAAGTAGTGTCAGAGACAATAGCAGTCATTGTTAACAAAACCATCTATCATTGGATTAAGCAAACTCAAACAGAAAGAGCCTCTTGTATTTATCAAGGCACAGGTGCAAATAAATTCATTACATGGACAGCAACATTACAGGTAATAACTTAAGTCAATATAAATATTTATTTTGCATTCAGTTCTCTTAAACACCTAGGAAATCTTAGAATTTATCCAGTTCAAACACTTGTCTGATTAAGTCATTCTTCCCCATTTAACTCCTCCCCATGGTGAGGCAAACACTTTCCTTAGAGCAACCCATTTCAATTTGAGATTAAGTACAACATAACTCCTTTCTTTTAAAAACAGCTTATGTTCTCTGGATTCTTACCTCTAGTAAATGTACAACCACATAAATAAACTGGGCTTTATAGCTAAATATTAGTATTCTAAATATGTTCTCAGGCCCACTCTTTATGTTGAAGAGCAAAATTAAAAAAAAAAATTCTTTGATCTCTTCACTGGGTTCTGTTTTGCAATAACAAATGGCAATTGTATTGAAAGGCACCATGAGAAACTGGAACTCAAGCATGCAGTGTCTAGAGAATTGAATATTGGATGTCTTGCTTATTTAGAATTGTCATGTTTCTAAATGGAGTGAGAGTAATAGAACCAAACAATTAAATGAATATGCTTTTCCTTCCAATGTTACATCCAGAACGGTGGGGGGTCTGAGGTTTTACTTTACTTGCCAGCTATCAAGGGAGCCTACCACGGTGTCGTGTATGCTACCTGAAGACAGGAGACTCCTGGGTCAGAGACCAAGGAACTTATTACTCAAGGCAATGCAAGCAGCCTGAGCTTCATGTTCGAGTTGTTTCCACTTGCCCCTCATGTCCTGTGGGGACAAGGTGGAATGGCACACATAGATGCTGAGAACTCAGTGGTTTGTATCACAGGTGAGAAACCCTGACCCTAAAACTCCCTCAATCTTTTATGATGAGCTATGAGCAAACTTACCAAACTTCTATCCTGGAGAGATTATAGTAAAGACATTATCTTTATTGTACTGGACAGCAAACAATCCTGCCCTCTGCTCCAGCGCCATCTCTGTTTAACAGGCTGTTCAACTATACAAGCTTCCTTAAAAAGGAAATCTAAAACTAAAGCTGTCAGTGCCTTTGTTTGGAGGAATGCTCTTCCAGTACACTGTAGAATTTTATTACCAGAAATACTTAATTTATCTAGCATAATAAACCAATCAATAAGTATTTATTGAATGACTACTTTTTGCTCAGCACTTCTCTGAGTACTGTGGAGGATGAAATGTTCATTGTCTCCTTATTCAAGGAACTTGGAATTTATCAACGACTATTTGACCCAGAATAATAGAGAATAAAACAAGACTAGCTAAAATTAAGTTAGGAATAATTCATTCATTCACACAAATAAATATTAAATACTTAGTATAAACACTAACATTTACTCAGTGCTGACTATGACAGGCACTAATCTAAGTCCCTTATGCATATTGAAACAAGCAGATGTAGTAAATCCTAGTATTATCCTCATATCACAGATGTGGAAATGGAGACAAAACACATTAAGTAGCTTATCCTTAGTCACACATCTCTATGCCCAGACTGGCTCCAGAAGCTGTGGTCTTACTCTGAACATTGCACTGCCTACCTTGGCACAGACACTGATAGAAGCTAGAGCTCTAAATTCAGAGCAGAGACAGCCTCCCCACAAAGCTTACGGTCTACTGAGTGGGACACTTACTTGCGGATATTAATTTGATTAAAAGGTCAGGGTGGCATTTTTGACCAGGATACCAGCTCAGAAGCAATCACAATAACCCAGACAAGAAGTGATGACAGTCTGAGCCAAGGAGGAACAGAGAAAATAGAGAAGATGGGGCAGAAGAGATGCAGTGAAATATAATTAAAGAAATGAGTGACTAATTGGAGGTTGGCGGTGAAAAAGAAAGAACTGTCTATAATAATGTCTGGACCAGAGGCTTGCATGCCTATTTTGTCCCTGGCCAAGATAAACCAAAGCAGGAGGAGGCGGGTCTGGGGAAAAGAAGATTGATACCACTTTAGACATGCCAAGTTTCAGATAACTATACGATATTAAGACCGAAATGTCAAGTAGACCTAGTCTGTGGGTGGTAGGTGCCATCCTGGATGTGGGTGATCTCGCCCAGGGTGAATGCGGCACTGGGATGAGTATGGAACCCAACGAGGAATCAGAGACACACTTCAGGGACTAGAAGAAGAGAAGTTCAAACTCAGGAGACGTCAAGCAAGCCCTTGGAGGTCAGGGACAGGCCCTAACGTGTGGGTACTCTGATATTTGCTCTTATGTTTATTATTTTCTTCCTTCCTTTGAAGGCTGGAATTCTAAGAAAATGAGCAATTATTACTATATTTTATCATGGGGAAGCATAAGCTACTATTAAGTTGTCTTCACCAAAGCTGTTTAAAGTGGTTTTTGACAAAGAACTAGATTGGTAACCCATTCCCCCCTCCCTAGCCACTGGGCAAGCAGTTGAGTAAAAATGTAGCTACTTCATCCTCAGAGAGCTTTAAAGAAAATGACCTCCCATAGATCATGGAACGTAAGGTCAGGAGAACAAAAAATGGTCTTTAGAAATGTTCTCTGCTTCACAATTTTAAAAGATATCCTTTCATTTGTAAAGCTTGGCATTTAGTTTTCATTTACATACCAAGAACGTTGTTCTACTTGAAGAAAAATTCTATATATTTCAAAATCATTGGTCAGGGATTTTTGTCCTGATCATTTAAAGTAACCATTTCACTAAAAAAAAATACCATTAAAGAAAAAAAATTGAAATGGGCAGCATAATCATCCACTAGTCTTACTGAATAAACCACTTAAAAGGACCAAAAGAGAGAAGCAATATATACTTTACCAACAATTGGAAGATTATTTGATTCTAAAAGGAACCCATTAAAAGATGCAAAGATGCATATACAATGGTGTGTGTGGCTTTGTGTGTGTACAACTCGTGATAATAGCCTCATTAGAAGTTGCACCTCTAAATGTAAGGAGCTCTCCAAGTCCTCTTGTGGCCCTCCTGTCCCTTTTACTCTCTACATAGAAATTGCCTGCCATTTGCCAAAGCAGGGGATAAGAATGATTTTCCCCATAGTGGGCAAATGATGGGCAGAAAAATAAAAATAATAATATCAACTACTTAAATAATTGTTATATCATGCTTCAATTTAAAAATTAGGTTTTTGGGGACATCATTCTCATAGCAACAATATTACTTGCTTACCCCAGAGTCAACACACTTCAATAAACAGTGGTGATAAAACACTATCATTATGATGTACTAGGAGTGAATAGTGCTGCTAAAATCCTGCATTTTTATTTACTATTAAGTCCTCTGAAAATAAGGACTGACTCAATCTCAACTCTGGGCCATGAATTCCTTACGCAAGACAGTAATACTGAAATATTTTGGTAGCAGCAGAGGATCTACCCACCTCGCACTATACTTATAGTTATTATTATATTATTGACTATATTCTTTATGCTTTACTCTATATCTTCATGATTATTTTGTATCTACCAATTTGTACTTCTTAATCTTTTCCCCTTTTTTAGCCATCCCCCTAACTCCCCTCCCATCTGGCAACCATCAAAATGTTCTCTGTAGCTATGAATTTGTTTCTATTTTGTTTATTCTGCTCCACATATAATGAAATCACATTGCATCTGTCTTTTTCTACCTTACATACTCCACTTAGCACAAAACCCTCTAGGTCCACCAATGGTACTGCAGATAGTAAGAACCTATTCCCTTCCATAGCCAAGTATTATTCCATTGTATGTGTGTACCACCTCCTCTTTATCATTCATCCATTGACAGACACCCAGGCTGCCTCCACATCTTGGCCATTGTAAACAATGCTGCAATGAACATATAAATGCACACATTTCTTTGAAGTTGCATTTTGAGTTTCTTTTGATTAATACCCAGAAGTTGAATTACTGGGTTCTGATTTGTCTCTTCTTAAAGCCTTTGTTTTACAGTCTATTTTGGCTGGTATAAGGATTGCTACCCAGCTTTTTTGTTTATTTTCATTTTCCTAAACTATCTTTTTCCATTTTTTAAACTTTCACTTTGTCTGTGCCTTTTGATCTAAAATAAGTTTCTTATAGGCAGTATATGTAAGGGTCTTATTTTATCCATTCAGCCACCTTATCTTTTGGTTGTGCCATTTAATCCATTTGCATTTAAACTAAGTGCTGATAGATATGTAATTGTTGCTATTTTATTTTTCATATTTTTTATCTTTTTTTATCTTAAAAAATTCCCTCTAATATTCCTTGCAATATTGATTTGGTGATGATAAACTACTTTATCTTTTCTTGTCTGGAAAGTTCTTTATCTGTCCTATATTCTAAATGATAAATTTGCTGGATTGAGTAATATTGGTTGTAGGTATTTGCTTTCATCTAGTGTACTGTTGATTCCCTCTATTATATTCTTCATTTCAGTTATTGTATTCTTTATTTCTGATTGGTTCCTTCTTATGTTTTCTATCTTCATTTTTATGTTTCCTATCTCTTTGTTAAAGTTCTCCCTGAGGTCATTGAGCGTCCTTATAACCAGTGTTTGGAACTCTGAGTGTGATAGATTGCTTGTCTTTGTTTAGTTCTTTTTCTGGTGCTTGTTTTGTTTTTGTGGGGAGGACATATTTTTTGTGTCCCCATTCTGACTGACTCCCTGTGTTTATTTCTATGTAGTAGGTAAGCTGCTATGTCTCCCAGTCTTGGTAGAATGGCCATATGTAGTAAGTGTCCTGTGGGGCCCAATGGTGCAGACTTCCTGGTCACCTGAGCCAAGTGCTGCAGGTGTGTCTGTTGTGTGGGTTGTATGAGCCCTTCTGCTGTAGTTGAGTCTTGGTTGCTGTTTGCACATTAATGTGAGGGATTAACCCTTGGGCTGACTGGTTGCGAAGACTGGCTGTGACTACAATAGAGGAGTTGTTGTGTTGGGGCTAACTCAATCAAGCTGAATTTGCTATAGAAGGGCTCTGGTGCCTTCCCAGTCTACCATTTGAATGTGTTGTTCATGGAGGCAGCTGGGTGATGCTCTGGCTTTGTCCAAAGCTGACCATTGGGCATGCCAGCTCCAGGGGCCTCTGGGGAGGGCCACAGCACTTTAGTCTGTGCCCTGACTGGGGCCACATGACTTGAGCCACAAAACAATCCACAAATGGCCACCAGTTGTGCTATGCTTAGAGGTGCTTGGAGAGGCCAAGCTATTAACCAAGACCAGCTGCCACTAGTGCCTGGCTTTTGCTTGCTCAGCAAGAAGTATGGGACATACTGAAGCCAGACACCTTTTTGTGTGTATTTTGCAAACCTTTCAAAGATTCTAGGAAAGTCAGTAGCATGAGTCAAGACAGGTCATTTGTATGGAAAAACCACTGGAAGTGGTTTGAGTGTGCCCACAAGTTGGATGAGGCGGGGGTCTCACCAAGATAGGGTGAACAAATGGTGTTAGCCAGGTTGATGGAGACTCAGATATGGCAGCCAATACATCTGCATGTTGGGAGTGGGGAGAGCTAGCAAAGAACCATTGGATTCTGCTAGCATATCTGTCTAGAAGAAAGCTGCTGCCCCTCCAGTTCTCACCCTGAAACCAGGCAACTCAGTTCCTTTTAATATATTCCTGGCACCTTTCAAGCTGCTGCCCCAGCACTGCAGCTCAGAGCAAGTGAATCTGTCAGTGAGTAAATCTGTGCATGGACCCTTTAAGAGAATCTCCTGGGATTCAAGCTACCCTCCATTTCCCTCACCACATTCTCTGCTGGTTTTCATAGCCAGAAGTTACAGGACTTCTCTTCCTAGCACTGGAACCCTTGGCAGTGGGGCCTGGTATGACTCTTCACTCCTTCATGCAGCACCTCTGCGGCTGAGATATTTCTCCCAATTTTTAATGGTCACATGTGAGTGAAGGCCCAGCCGGTTCTGATCTGTGCCTCTCCAACCAGTCTCAAGGTTGTTTCTTATGTATGTCCTTAGTTACTGGACTTCAGCTCAGCTGAAGTTCAGGTGATTCTCAATGATGGTTGTTGTGTAGTTTAGTTTTAATTTTGGTGTGGTCATGAGAGAAGGGCCTCCAGAGCATTTACCTAGTCAGCCATCTTAACTGGAAATTAAGAAAAGCACTGTTAACATTATACATAGTTTCCTCTGGGCTATTTTTCAAGCATAACTCTAAAGATATTCTTACATTTGATTTATTTTTCTAATTTTTCCATGTTTTGTCATCTATATGGGCACAACAATTTGCTCATGTTTTTAAAAATTCTTCATAAACACCATTTCCTAAGAACACATACTGTTTCACTGTGAAGATATATTATAGTCATTAACTACTGCTGAAGATTTAGACTGCTTCCAAGTTTTCACTATTGTAAATATCACTGGGATGCATATTTGTGTGCAGAAGTCTTTGTCCAATTCATTTCATCAAAGTAATGTCAACATGCATAAAGTCTCCTCATATGTATGCTAAATTGTTTTTTAATATTTTTCTACCACTGGTAAATAGCTAAGAATTTATGTTTCATTAAACCTTCTCTAGCATTTGGTATTACTTAAAAATATTTTCTAATAGAGAAAGAAAATTCCTATCTCGTTTTGTATATAATCTGAATTTCTTTGATTATTAATGAAGTTGAACAGTTTTTCAAGTTTATTAATCACTTATATTCCACATTTGTAAATTTTTTCACATAATTTGGTTAATTAATTAGTGTTAGTGTTTTTGTTATTGACTTGTAATGATACAATTATGTCATAATTTTAGCATATCTGTCAATTTCTTTCAGTTTCTTTGAGTTTGTTATTATTCATTATTTTTGTTTATAGAAGTTTTAAATTTTAGTGTATTCAAAGATTTTAACCTTTTCTATTTTCTTGCAACGTATTTTAATGTAGGAAAATTCTTTCCAATTTAAAAGATAAATAAATATATGCTGATTTTTTTCTTTACTTTTTTAGAGCTTTTTTTTTTATTTAATTCCTTAACTAAGCTATAACAGTATTTTGGAAATCCTAGATTTTCTAAAGCTTTATTTCAAGATTTAAAGTGATTTCTCCAAATAGTCATCTTCAAATATTTAAATAGATGCCAAGTATGCAGAATGTGTGTTGGAGAATTAACTTGGCTTTATATAGTTCAAAGAGAGAGAATTAGAACCAATGAGTGAAGTTATAGATTTTGGTTTCATAAAAGAAAGAGCATTCTAAATGGTCATGATAGTTGAAACATTTAACAACTGGTATGTCATGTGCTGCAAACTTCCAAGTGAATGGCAGCTGTAAAGAACCGGTAATGGCTTTGAGGTGTGACAGAATGAACATCAAACCTGATTAAAACTACCTGACCACTTTGGCATTAAAGGTACAATGCCCACATGCCTCAGTTAGCCCAGGGAAGTCTTAGTTTATGCCTCTTGTCCAGGTATGACATTTTTAATGCTTTTTTTTTTTTTAACACTCTCCTAATTTAGACACCCTGGTTAAATAATACTCCCTAATGGAGCTATTCCACTAAAATCTATTGAACAACTTGGAGTCTATGGAATAAGGAATTCTGGCATTTTATTATAGGACTGCACTAGTGGTTTCCCAGGTCCTGTTGCTGGGTTCTTAGTTTCTGGTGCATCCTGCTGTGCCTTGGCCCCTTTGTCCTTGCTACAGTTTAATGAATTCTTATAGGTCTGCATAAATGCTATAGTCCTAGGGGGATATTGTCAAAGAACAACAAACAAACAAACAAACAAACAAACAAACAAAAAGAACAAAGCAATCTTAAATTGTGTTCAGTATTCCTATTGCTGGTAGTAATAAAACACCCAGACTCTTTTTATCTTTCTTCCCACCATGCTTAAGATGTTGCTTTTATGCTTATGTTTGCCCTGCAACTATCTCTTCTTCAGTATCATTGGCTAGAGCTGGGTTATAGTGCCATTCCCTATCTTTGAAGAAGGCTGAGTCTATAAAGAACAGTATTAACCCAATTATTGAGATGAATTATGAACCATCATGTGGGGGTAGGCACATAGTGCTTCTCCCCCACAGAAGTTAGTATGGAAGAAAGAGGGAATGTGCTGGAAAGAGGTAATTTAAAGAGTTTGCCACAGGGGAGAAAGACGAAGGGAAGAGTCAGACAAGTACTTTCTGAGAGCAGGTGGCCACCGGGGGAGGGGGGGCACTGGGGGAAACTGGGAGGCAAAAAAAAAGCACACATGCAGACCAGACATGGTGCAGGTTAACCAAAGGAGAGATTAACTTCTAATCTCTACCACTCTTTTCATGAGTTGAATTTTAATTATCTTCCCAAAATTTGCTAAAGATTCTTTAGTGTTCTGTGTGTGTGTGTGTGTGTGTGTGTGTGTGTGTGTGTGTTTGCCCAAGTAGACCACAGAGGTCAACTATCTTGCCTTAGAACATGCAGCCACTAAGTGGTAAAACCTGGATTCAAACTCACGCAGCCAGCAACAGCCCCAGGCTCTTAATTGCAATCATAGGCCACATAATGAGGTTTTTGGTCAAGGATGGACCACACATACAGCTACAAGATTATAATGGATGCACCAGAAGCTGTAAGAACCCAACAAAAGGATCTCCTCCCATAAAGATGATTATATTGTTGAAAACTTTTTTATTGCCTAATGATATCATAGACAGTATAACCATCATAGTCATAGCAGACATTTTGCAAAAATCAACAAGGCTGTGGTTGAGATGGCAAACAAATTTATCTGGGTGTGGATGAAGATTGCATTGAGGAGATCCTAGAGGTGTGGTTCCTTGGGAGGTGTCTAATGAGGAGTCATTGAAATCGGAATAGAATTGCATGGCTGAAGAAGAGGCCAGAACAAAGAAAACTGAAGAAGAAAAAAGAAACCTCAATAAAATTCACAGTAAAAGGCTTAGCAGGCCTCCACAAGTTCTTTACAAAGTTTGAAAATAAGGACCCCCAACACTAAAGGGGTTTCAATAATAGAGAAGAATGTTTATGGTGCATTATCTGCTTACAAGCAAACCTATGATTAAAAAATAAAAATAAAAAATCACCATGGTCATATTCTGAAAAGAATGACAGCTCATGAAGAACCTCAGGCAGCCCCCTCAGAAAGTATCCTGGAAGAACACACTGTTATCACAGAAGAGGACAACTCCGTGCGTGTTACTGCCTCAGAAGACCCTCCAGAGGGACAGAGTGGAGGTAGGCTGTACCACTTAGGTTTGTGTAAGTGCTCTGTATGATGTGCACAGAACAAGATCACCTAACAATGCATTTTTCAGAAATGTCTCCCCATTGTTAAGTTATGCATAACCGTACTCTTCTAAAGATTAGCTTTACTGACTCCAAGATAAGGGCCATGATAGTTCGGTTCCATTTTGCAACAGCAGCTAAGATCTAACAGGAAGGCACTGTTCTCAGTCCTTTATATAGATTATCTTTCCTGATCCTAGAGAAAAACTCTATTTCCTTGTGATTTCAGATGAGAATACTGAAATTTCGAAACACTGAAATATTTGTCAGGGTTCTCAGAGCCAGTAAGTAGCAGAGCTGGAAGGTGTGCCCAGTTCTGTCAGTCCCCGGCGTCACTTCTTTTACCTGCCAAGTTTCTTAAAAACCCTTTTTCCTGAGACATCCTTTTGGGTTCTTAAACATACAGGGTATGTTTCTTTGCCTTGTTAAGTAGACAAAGAGATTTTAATAAAATATTTTAAATATAAGTTTCCTTCAGTGGATAATATGCAAATTAGGAGAAGCTTTAATGAAATATGAGTAAATATTGAGAGTTAATTCTAAATCTCAGAATTGGTAGCCTGAATCACAATACACTTAAGCAAGAAGTCAAGAAGTTTTATTTCAAGTAAAAAGCCTACTGCTGGGACAAGGGTGAAAGGACATGTCCCCCAGTACAGGGGCCCAGATGGAGGCCAAGAAGTCTACAGGACGTATCAGGATCTGAGAGTCTAAAGTGTAATAAGGCATTCCTCACTGAACAATTAAGTTCCATTCCTACGACTAGGTCATTAAACGCATTGTTCAATAAGCAAGGAGCCTAAGTATGTCATGGCACCATTAGGTTTGTATTCTTTTTCAATAGATATTATGCAACACCACACTTATAAATGAAATAGTCTTGTGTGATTGTGAACGCTTCATGTAGTGACTACTAACTGACTGCAGGCACAAGACAAAGACAGAAAGATTTCTGAGACACACAGACTGAGAAAGGGGATTTCCCATGCTGGAGACCTGGTCGTAAGTCCAAGCAGGTAGGTCATTAAGTGAGGAGTGGCTGTACCATAGAACTTTCCAAAGCTGGCGATTACAGTAGTAGCCAAGAACCTACATAGGAGTAGTGTCCACCACCGGTAACACGAGGGCTTCTGCATAAAGCAACTTGAGTCACCCAGATTGTCGTTGGGACGTTTGTGTTTAAAGTGCCCTGTTTGGACTTAAACCCAGCTTCCCTTTCTGTACCAGGGACTCTAAAAAAAATAATTTCCATGTTCAATAGCTCCTCATCTCTGGGGTCCTTCTTCTTAGTGTCATTGTCTGAGGATTGCCCTTCCCACACAAAGCCTGACCACTACCTAACAACTAACAATGTTAATAGAAGCCAATTTACAGAGCCAACAAGGTGTCAAGAAAATGTTCCTATATTAAGAATAAATACATTTAAAAATAGGTAAAGCTACCTGAACATTTTAGAAGTTCTTTTTTTCTTTGATGAGAAATGCATAAATACACCAATAAGTAAAAAGATGACTGGAACTTGAAAAGGCATGTCTCTCAGCCATGAAGGAGACCAAAGTCTTCTCCACGTAGGAGGTTTATGTGGTGACCAGGTCTTTTATTTTAGCCAGTGATTAATCATTTCACCACTTTTCTCTTATGATTAGTAGTGGACCATCCAAAAGAAAAAGAAATAAGTGCTGAACTTTCTGTATTATTTTTAAATGTCCAAATATGTTTGCTTTTCCCTGATGACCTGGATCTGTCATGCTTGCCTTGCCTGTTTCTTGCTTCAGCCATCTCATCTCAGGGCCACAGGATGTCACATTTCTTTCATGGAGTTCTGGTGTTACAGATTAAGACTTAGCATGCCTCCCAAAGTGTCTTCCACCATTGAGGTGAAACATTGACCAAAGTAGTTATGTTTAAAAATTGCAAAACAAGGCCCACAGAGTAATAACTCACTTTGGTAAAGATTATTTATTATTATTATTATTATTATTATTATTATTGCCTTAAGGGCATGATTATAACTGAGAGATCTATAGCTAGATCTCTCAGTTACAATCACATTCAGTCTGTTGGGAAGTGTCACTGTAATAAATAGCGAGGCTCAAGCCATTGGTGGAGCCTGTGGCTGCTCCACATACCTCCCACCTTCCTACCCATCTCAGTTTCTCTTTCTTTTTGTTCTCACTTTTGCCTTTTGTCCTGTTCTCACTGTAGTCTATATAAATAAATTTTAAATATGTTTAAAATTTTAAATATGTTTAAAGTACAAACCTGCTAAATATCTACGTGGTATATGGACAAACTAGAGTACGTGTGTCAAAGGAAGCACATCCTGCATTTAGTTTGACGTCTCCAGCCCCCATCTTTCAGGCCAGCCTCAGGCCCAGACACCTGCTTGCAGAAGGGGAGGCTCTGGTGGTCCTCATGCCCCAGAAAAGAGAAGGAAAAGCAGTGGCGTGCAGAATGGTTTATGAGGTGCTGTCCTGATCTGGTAAGATCTGGGTGGTGGGAGCCCAAATTCTGACTTTCTCTGCTGGGGCACTGGTGTTGGTTCTCTGGAGATTCTCGTTCTCACTCCCAGGCCAGGGGTCTTGACCCCAGTTTCCTCGGGTGGGTAACATGCTCTCCAGCCCCTGTCTTTGAAGCTTCATCTCACAGAGGCAGTCCTTGTGGACAGTATCATCTCAAGAGAGCCCAAGCCTTGTTACTTTCTGGACAACCACTTTGGGGCAGAAAATACTGCCCTTGCCTTGCCTAACTCTTTGAGTCCAGCCTGTTCCCCACAGGTCTCTCTCTTAGCTTTGCTCTCCCAATTATCACTCACCAATCTCTCACCTTTAGACTTTTCTACTCCCTGTACCCTCACACTCCAGGGCATATGGGTTTTTTCTCCAAGCAGTTCCATCTGAACCCCTGTCACCCTGTCTGAGGTAGGGATAGAGTGGTCAGAACAGCATCCAGCAACTAGTTTTGAAGGACTCCTGCCTCACCCCTCTCCACAGATCATGCTCCTGGTCTACATGGAGGTGGAAGGCAGGATTGGTCGGGTTCCTTTGGGAATCCTGACAGCATGTCCGGGGAGATGAACTGGCCTTTCTTGAGAATGCATGGGTTTTTCATTCCCATTGACCTCAGCTTTCGACTCTCAGCCAAAACTCAGCCAAGATGATGAGAAAACTTGCAGCTAATATCCTGTTACATATAGTTCATGCAACTGGGCACTGCCCCCATCTTTTCCCCCAAGCACAAGGCATCATGTACTTAAATCAACAATTACATCTGGCCAGGTCTATGCCAGGTACTGAGGAGGTTACAAAGGAAAAGTAGATTACAAGCCTTTGAGAACTAACAAACCATCCCAATAAATAAAACAAATGGCTTTAATATAAAACACATTGAGTCAACAGCAGAGCTGTGCCAGCTAGCAGAGCCTGGCTAAGTTGGTCAGACTAAGCACAGGAAAGCAGGGGTCGGGGGGCTGCCTCTGAGAAATCCTTTGTCATCAAGGATTCCTCAACAACCACAGGACAGTGGCCCAGAGGCCCAAGGCAAGGGCCTTGGAAAGGGGCAGGCATGAGGAAGGAAGTGGGGTCAGCCCGCCCTGCCCTGCAGGATCACCTGGAGTGTGCTTTCCCATCTCAGCCTGCACAGGGGCTGATGGGTCACAGCACCCTGACAGAACTTTCCCTGGACTCAGAGGAAGGCCTTCCTCAGCCAGAAACAGCCTAGGGAAGCCAACATGTACCAAATGTTTGAGAAAAGTGAATTGAAATGCATGGCCTTTGTGGTCTATGAGAAATGAAAGTAAAGAATGAGAATTTGAGGGAAACAAACTTTTGGTTGCTGGAATGTGTTTCTTTGATTGCCTGATGCTAGATTATGTTGGTGGAGTGTAATGAATATTGTGCATAAATAATTAGGAAGACAATGCAGGGCTAAACTGAACAGTAAAGGTTAGGAGCACCAACAGAAATTCAGAGAATAGGCTGATGAGAGTAGGCTGGAGTGGGAAGAGGGCCAACTTCAAGGGCTCAGAGGACTGCTTACACTTGGCTTGGTGAAGAAAGGCAGGAGGGTGCATAGCAGAAGGGAAAGCAGCTTCAGCAACCAAAAGAAAGACCCTTGTTTAAAATCTTATACTGCCATTAAGGGAAAACAAAACGCTTGGCTTTTCTTTTGCAGCTTTGTTCTTTCCTTAGTTTAAGTCTCAGGAGTCCTTTCCTGGATATTTAAGCTTTGGCTAAAGTCTGTCTAACGTGCTCAAGTTAGGAAGCAAGCAGAGTGCCTTTCTAAATTCTTTAGGGTGCATTATCCCCTCCTCTTATTTGGCCGTAGCCTTGCTGTGATTGATGTCAACATGCAACTTCACTGTTAAATGCTGCCCTCGCCTCTCTTGTCCAGGTCAATCTTTGAAGGACCTTTGGTCACAAATGCAGCCAGACTGGGAATTTAATTTACCCTGATGATTTATATTCATTTACCATGTGCCCCTTCAGAAGAAGCATAAGTTTGCTCATTCCCTAGACATCTGCATTCTAGTTTGACTTATGGAACGGTAGTCTTTCCTTTACTTATTTTATGTTTATTTCTACCTTCACAAGTCCATGGGGAGAATGAGCTTGCAGATTGTGCTAGACAGGAATAGAAGACATTTCTTACTTTTCAAAAACATTACACTAGGATAATAAACTTGTTGGGACGTGCAGTTAACATGATTGTGGCAGAAATGCAGATGTCAGTTCCACCCACCTATCCCGATCTGCTTCTTGCTTTGGTTTGTCATCCCTTCCTCCTTTCCTTGCTCCCTCCATCTTTTTCTTCCTACCTTCTTTCTAAAAAGACTGTGTTTAGAGATATATAATTTATGTACAATAAAATTCACCAATTTGCTGGATTTTGACAAATGTACAGAGTCAGTCAAGCACTCCCAAAATCACTCTATAGGATGTTCTGTCCCTCCAAATATTCTCTGAGCTTCTTGCAATCAGCTCCTCCTCTTAGACCTGACCCTGGCTCACTTAGTCTCTTTCTTCAATATGAAGTGGAATGTGAGCACAGTCATACAAATATCCCCTAGGGCTTCTTGTTCTTAACCTATAGTAATTGCATTTTGACACTCATTTCCTAATAAGTATCCAGAAGAATCAGGAGTCCTTAAAATTCATCTACCTTTTGTCCACTTATTAGGAGACACCAACTGGACTCATGATCTTTGTTGACTTGCCCCATGCATATCAAATATATGTTTACTCTTTATTTCCAAAGACATGGCACTATCATTGACATCTCTTCAGAGGCTGAAAGAAGGCTGAGCTTGAAGAGAAAGAGATGCACAATTGAAATGAAAGATTGTAAACTCTAGTTGCTATCTTTCTTACTATTATCTTTTGGCTAGATTTTGATAAGGGTTTGTGTCTGGGAAATTATTACCCTTATTACAGTAACCTATGGGAATAGGAAAAGATAAGAAGTGATGAGTAAGTTTCAGAAAGGCATCCGGGGACAGGCAAGGGCAGTTTAAATGTGATGGGGTGAACAAAAGCATTATCAACCATTTGTTGAGCATGCAGGAGGCACAGTGCTGGGTTCTCTGATACTACACCAGAATAAGCTGTGGATCTTGCCCACAAGGAGCTCACAAGTCAGTATGGGTGGCAGCCAGGTAATTAGGCAGTGACAATATCTTGGGATATATGCAATGACAGAGGGAACATTGTTTGTATGGGAGCTCACATAAAAATCATGAAGTCTATTTTTTGGTCAGGGAAGCCTCCTGGAAACCATGGTATCTGAAACCAGGTGTGAAAAACAGGCAGAGTATAAAACCTGAGAATCTGTTTCTTGGGGTTGTTCATGGTAATAAGTGATTCATGAAGTAAAAAATCACAGTATATTTAAAATTAAGTGCTATCATTCTGAAGCACTCAAGAAGTGAGAGCAATTAAAAATGCAAACTGACTCAGATCATATGCAAATTTAAAGTGATTCAACTGAATTGGAAAACAGAGAGAGAGAAAGAGAGAATATGCCATTGGAGCTGAAAATGCAGGCTCGTGCTCTTACTGCCTCCCCAAGGCAGGTAATGTTGTCCATACGTGAGCATGTGGTGGGAACCAGGCTGCAAAGGAAGTGGGAGACCAGGGTTCCCAATCTGGCTTTGGGGAACTCAGTTTACTCACCTATAAATTCAAGAGGTGGAACTAAATTATCTCTCTACTGCCTCAACCTATAGAATGTTCTGATTTGAAGTTCACCTGGCAGGTGTTTGTTATGACATATAAGGATATTAAGATGTTATTTGAGGAACTATAACAGATGGGCAAGGGTGGTTTTACCTGCCCTGGTCCTCTGTATAAAAGCAACTTCTGGCTGTTCTCCTTCAAGTAGCTACGACTTTTCCCATGTGTACAGATGTCAAAGGAAAGTACCCTGCTACCCTGGCTGAACAAACTTGACCAAAGCCAAATACACACAGATATATTGGAGAACTATAGCATGATACAAGTAACTTGGGGTAAAACACAGTGCAAGTTCTGAGTAACCCAATCAGAGTGTCTTGTGGTGGTGTGAACATAATGCGCAGCATGAAAAGTGGGTCACTGGAGCTGTTTTGTATTCTACATGACTATGAGTCATTTTGAAGCACTTTATGATCTGCTGAACATTTGTTTTGGAAGCACTGAGACATAGAATAACTCTAGGTTGCTTAATATGTCCCTGGGCCTCCTCATGACTGCAGGTATTCTTGTATAAACCTTTATCACTTATAGTAATTCGAGTGCATCTTATCTTTTCTAACTACGAAAACCTCAAAAATAGCCAGGAGGCTCTTGGATTGAATGCTCATGAGTGAAGACAGATGAGTAAGACACTTAGTTCTGCTAAAAGAATAGATATTTCTGGAAGATATCTTGGTGCATAATACAGTATTAGTAAGTTGATGCTGCAAAATATATAATTTTTCTATTTCCTTTGCAACTAAAATAAATAAATTGGGAAGTTGGCTTTATGGTTTAATTGTTGATATGGGAATTGGGACTGTTATACTGTGAAGGTCTGAGATTTCACCCTTCCTGCAGCCAATATATTAGCCTTTCAGGTTCATGGATGCTGGCAGAAGACAAGAGACTCCTGGCCCAGAGACAAAGCACTTGTTAACATTCAGGGTGCTAACATTTGCACTTGTTCTCAAGCCCCAATTCCTACAGGGTGACGTAGAAAGGGTTGAGACTCCTGTATATACAGTGGGTTGCATGACAGGAGAGGAACTTTGAGCTTAGGGACCCTGAATCATTTATAATTAGCAGTAAGTCTGCCTGCCATAATCTTTATTATAATGTCCAGAAAACAAACTTGTCCCTTAGGTGTTCCTGAAAATATAACATCCTTAACAAGGGAGTAAATGCCTCTTTTGGAAAAAAAGTAGAAACAGAGACTCACAAACTCTTTCCTAATAATTGAATCATGACATCAATTTAGAGGGTTTAAAACATTATATATATATATATATATATATATATATATATATATATATATATATGGAAGGGTAAATAAACATTGTTTAGTGAAGCTTTTCTTTGTTATATCTACTTGTAAAAATATTTTTACCTTTTTTCAATGGCAAAAACTTGAGACACATAGGCACATATTATTAAACATAGTGAGTTCTTGTATACTGGGTGACATGATTTGGCTTGCAAAATACTCAAATCTTGGAGTTCTTCTATAACATACAGTTGACACTTGAACAATGTGGGGGTTATAATCACCAATCCTCCCTCCCAGTCTTTGTGCAGTTGAAAATCCACTCATAACTTTTGACTCTCCCAAAACTTAATAGTCTCCTCTTCACAGGAAGCCTTACTGATAACATAAACAGTTAATTAACACATATTTTGTATGTTATGTGTATTGCATACTGTATTCTTATAATAAAGCCAGAGGAAAAGATGTTATTAAGACAAGCATAAGTTTATCTGCCAGTTTTTTTAATTGTCACAAATTTTTTTCCAATATACTTCTTGAAAAAAAATTGTGTAAAAGTAGAACTGTGCTTTTTAAATTCATGTTGTTCAAGCATCAACTGTAAATTATGAACACAATTCCAGACTATATATTCCACTCATGATTGCTGAACCCATTCAAAAGCTATTTTTTGCAGACTAGAAAATTTTAGATACCATATTATATTTTTTTAACTAAATGGAGTTTTAAAAAGATGATCTTGGAAACAACCTAAGTGCCCATAATAGATAATTGAATAAAGAAGATGTGATGCGTAAATGATGGATTATTACTTGGCCATAAAAAAGAATTAAATCTTACCATTTGTCACAACATAGATCAACCTAGAGGATATCATGCTAAGTGAAATAAGTCAGAGAGAAAAAGACAAATACTATATGATCTCACTTATATGTGGAATCTAAAGAACAAAATGAACAAACAAAATACAACCAGACTCATAGATACAGAGAACAAACTGATAGTTGCCAGATGGGAGAGGGGTTTGGGGGCAGGGTAAAACAAGTGAAGGTATTAAGAAATACAAATTGGTAGTCACAAAACAGTCATGGGGATGTAAGTGCAGTAGAGGAAATGTAGTCAATAATAGTGCAATAATGTTTTATGGTATAAGATGGTTACTAGACTTATGGTGATCACTTCTTTAGGTATATAAATATTGAATAACTATGTTATACATCTGAAACTCATATAATATTGCTTGTTAACTATAGTTTAATACAAAATATTTAAAAGGAAAAAAAGGTGATTTTATCTCAGGTTTCAGGTAGTGGGCAAAATGTATAATGGAAGTTCAGACCACCTAGAGAATAAAGTGGAAAATTTTACACTACTAACTGAAATGATACTTTGCCAAGCACTGAATTTAACAAAGAGCACACACAAAAATCAACAAATATTTAACATCTTAACAGCTCCAAAGCAAATATTTATTTCAGCTGACTTGTATGCTTGTGAAACAAATGTTTTAACAGACAAAATAAATGTTGGCTTATTAATGTATTTGTTAAACTTAAAATTTTCAAAAATGCTTTACATGGTAGACAGAACTTCATTAAAATTAGCTTTTAAGAGTCCAGTTTCATAACTATTTACTAAGATCATATATGCAAAGAATCTGAGTTAGCACTGAGGATATCAAGATATGTAAAATACCTGCCTGAGTTCATGTTGTTCATATGGATTAGTGTGACTATAATTTCAAAGGGTAAAATTTATACAGTAGACTCAAGCAATCAACACTCTCAAGCTTCAATTTTTTGTGCCGGTTGCTTGAGAGTGGTGGGTATATTTATCCAGTATCTACCAATTCCAAATAGGTGCAGATTAATTGAGAGTCTACTATGTAGTTTTCTGTTGTATATACCTACAATAATATCTCTATTTACTAAGTATTCCTATTACTGTTTCTAAGAATCAGGCCCACAGTAGAAGATAATAATGCTAAGATAATTATTTTATATTAATTGAAAAATTTACCCAGTTAGTTGAGCATTTCTAAAGCTTGGGAGAAAACAATTTTAAGAATGTAGATCATATATTAGAAACAAACCATCGACAATCTTAACATATGAATTGCACGTGCTGTCAAGATAGAACTATAATGGCAGAACCAAACCCATATCACTGGATCTATTACAAAACAGAATTATTGTTTTTATTGGATTGAATCACTTAAGGAAAGATTATACAAATACTATTGTTCTTGGAAGTTTAATTCTGTTTTGCTTTCTCAGAAAGGCAACATAAGCACTTTTACCTAGGGTCCAAGTAGCCTGAATTTTTAATGAATTATATTGTTCTTCTAAAATGCATTTTTAAACGAATAAAGAAAAATACAAGAAAAATAACTGGCAGATCGCTCTCTCTCTCTCTCTCTCTCTCTCTCTCTCTCTCTCTCTCAAACACACACACACACACACACACATTTTCTCCAAGGTAAATTTTCATGTCAGGAGTCATTCAGACAAACCAAAATATCCTCATCATTTAAGAAGTTAATAATGTTTCATAAATAGATATAATTTATTTCACGCACAACAAACAAATTCACAAATTATTTTACATTTATTTTCATATACTTTTCATTAGTATATATGGATTTTTAAAGGTTCTAACAACTTGTTACTGAAAAAGCAAGTTTATTTCAATCAAATTCCTATTGAGGTTCTAAGATAACATCACTATCCCACATGTAATTAACTAATTTTTTCTCCTTGCCTGAAGTTTCTCTTAATGATTACATTTTCTTTTATCAATATCTATTATCAATTGTGTCCTGACTACCAGAGCATCTCTTCAAACTATGATCTTTAAACTCTCATTTTTTTCACATGCCTTGGTGTTTCCCCCCTAATTCTTAAATCCCTTTCCTGCAATGTAAATACTCTGGAGCTTTTAGTATTTCTCCAATGGTCTCTCTAACGCTTTGTATAGTGTCACAGTGACCATAGTACAATACTCCTTTCCTATATCCTGGGAAAATAATATTCAGTTAATTTTTACAAACTTCGGCCAGGCATTCCAGTGATGCTTTTAATATTTTCATAACTACTAATCAACTCATAGTGAAGTCATAGTGGTTTCAAATGGTTCTGTTCAATCTATGCCTTTATACTTCAACTCTTGATCTTTTATCCCTGAATTTAGTGACCTTCAGTTTCAGATTTTTTTTTTAAAGAGCTTTGCTTAATTTCGAAGATACTCCAGAAAGCTGACAAGGACCGTGCCAATTTCTGGTGCTGTCAACACTCCAGGAACTGTTATTTCATTGACTTGTATTTACACTTGATTTTGTGCTGTCATTATTTTTAAGCTAGTTACAGAGTGCTGGCAAGGTAACTAAACAATCAATAGTCTTTCTTTATTGTATCTGTATAGCCATATTGCAAATTCTTCAGCTACCTCAAACCCTAAGGAAGTGATAAGGTCAGGTTGTCTCTAATGACCTGCTGTTCAAGAATCCATTGTGTATATTTGCAGTTTTTAAGGCCATTATTACTAAATCTCACAGCCAATGAATTTTGGCTATAAATAGTAAAATAAGCTGGATTTTAAGTTGATTTTATATAAATATTCTAACATTTAAGAATGGTACTGCAAATCTTAATATTCACTTTTAAGATGGAACTAAACTTATTAATACATTATAATACTAATTAAAATTTAGTTCCGTATTCACTATTCTTGCTAAGATCAGTGGCATAGTAGAAGGCACTCATTTCCGTTAAATGCTTCTGTAAGTATATTTGGAGGGCCTGTATTGACTCAAAGATTACATATTTTAAAATCTAGATTGACTGACCGTCCTGGAAGGACCTTTATACCAAGTGGACTTTATCAGGCAATTCCTATCTCCCCAACTTAACCTCCGAGAGGAAGGTGCAAGTAAGGTATCCTTGGAAATGAGAGAAGCCTGGAAAGTTTTTTCTTTAAAGCCCGGGATCAAGGTATTTTCTCAGCTGCCTAGAAGATGGTTTTTACTGTCAGGTGGGGTAACGGGAAAGATTTCTACATACAAACTACAGATACAAACGTCTAAGCATTTAGATCACAGGCGATGCCACCAGACTACAGAGCCAAGAAAATTCCTCCTGTCACCGGTCACCTCCCGCTCTGAGTGGAAGAGCGCAGAGGCGACTCAAAGCCACAGGCTCTGTCTACACAAGCGCCAACGAAAAAGGCATACCGATCTCTGTTAAAATGACTTGCATTTTTCTCCGTTTTTCAATAATTTGAGAGTGATGGGAAGTCAAGACTGTCAGTGTGGCTTTATTTCAGCCATACACTGGAGTTCAAAGGGAGATTAAATTTTCACAAGGCGCTCAGTCTCCTCCCTTGCGTAGAAAGTAGCTTTGCCACACCCAGGAGTGATTTGAAAACGCAAATGCCGCGGTACTCAAGGAGGAGGGCCAGTCCAGCACCTCGCGAGCACCCAG
>PVJL010008953.1:0-61755 GCA_004026885.1 Lyroderma lyra
TTTTGCCTCTAAGATAACATAGCCTTGGAATGTCCCTTTTTCAACCCCTCAGGGCACAACCAACCACAGGAGAGCCTATACCACAGAACCCCTCATTGTTACCTTGTTCCCCGAATACCATCTCTCTGTGCTGTAAATGTTATTAACTATCCTGTACCCACCAATGTAAAGGAAGTGTGTGTCTCTCCGTTTTACCTTTTATCCAATCTCAGAGGTTTCTCCTGCTTTACTTTCTCCCACCCCCTTACCTATCACCAATGGACTTCACGTAACCCCACTTTGATTCTAATGTATAAAATTAGCTGCACATCGGACATTGTCCAGAGCATTTTCTCAAACCGTTGAGATTTTGCTTCCCGGCAATTGTTTGTCGGTTTGATTCAAATAAACTCATTAAAGTTCTCTACAGGTTTGAACATTTCTTACATCGACAGATTGGACCAAATAATACTATAATAATAGTGCTATTACGAATTATTTTCCTTTTGAAAGGCAACAAATACCTCTCTCTTGCTCCCACCTACTTTCCCCAGCCGGGTTCCTGGTGCTCACCAGAAATGACTGTCTTTAACCTTGTCCTTGCCAGCCCATCCACACCCGCCCCTCCCACTTTCGCTGACCTTTGACCTTGCTGCATCTGCCAGGCACTCCCTGGAACACTTTATCTGCATTATGTCATTGATCCCTTTAACAGCTCTGTGAGGCAGATAGTATTAAAACCCCATTTTACAGAAGGTAAAGGCTGAGGCTGGAGGCAGGGGGTCACGACTCACAACCTGGCTTGTCGGATGCAGGACTGTTCTTCTACACGCATGGGTTTCCAAGCGGTGGTACACGTACCCTCGGGGGTACGAGCTGGGCTGTTCAGGGGTACGTGAAAGTAATCAGTAGTGGTAGAAAAAAACCACGTAAACTAAAAATAATGCAAAATGTTAGTTATGGAACAATAAGTATGAATCTCTTAATGGAGACTCTTCAAAATTAGATCACATTAGCAAATGATGATTGGTGAGGGCGTGGCTCTGAACATTTCCCCAAACTGCTCTTTTACCAATCATTGTTCAGTTTCAAAACAATCCATTTGCAACATTTCTAGAACTTCCCCAAACATAAATACATCCGTAGCGAGACTGTTTGATCAGCTTAGTTACTGACTGAGTAAAGTGCATTGTCTTTAATCATGATTCTTTTTAAGTAGTTTTTTAATTTAATGTTTAAATACTTCATCATTATCAATATTTAACTGTGTTATAAATATTGTACAATTAAATCTGTGGTTTGTATTTCTAGTGTAGTAATTTTTCCTCCCTAACTTATTACCTCATTTCCACTATTTTACATTAAGATAGGCACTGAACAAAAGTATCTGTATTTAAAAACAGTGGTTTTTAAAACAAGGGGTAAATTTATATAAATGAGTTTAAAAGGGGACACAAGTGGGAAAAGGTTGGGGACCACTGCTCTATGGCATTACAGTGAGGCCATGCTTTGCGGTGGTTTCGCACTTAAGGCAGGGCTGGGGTTGGCTATCACCAAGACACCAGCAAGGAAAGAAGTCACCAATAAAGGGGTGATTCGGACCCAGCCACCAGAGAAGAGCAGTGCGGGGGAGCTCAGACCCACTCCCTCTTCCGATGGATGATAAGATCAGAGCGGTGGTTCTCACACTCAAGCATGTGGCCACCAGCATCTTCTGGAGGACTTCTTTTTTTTTTTTTTTTTTCTTTTTGGTATGTGGGTGGTTCCCTGACTGGGAATTGAACCCAGGCCACAACGCTGACAGCGCCAACGCCGAAGCCTTAAGCCACTACACCACCAGGGAACTCCCTGGAGGACTTCTTAAAGGAGATTTCTGAGTCCTGTTCCTGGAGTTTCTGCTTCTGTGGGTCTGGGTTGGAGCCCAAGAATTTGAATTCTAACAAGTTCCCAGGAGGTGTGGACGCCGGGGGGGGGGGTCTGGGAACACATTTGAGCATCACCAGACTACAGAAGTGTCATGCCCAGGTGCTTGAAAAAATAGGACAATCTCTTCACGTTCCTGCCTCCTTGCTACCTCAAATGCCACACACAGTTTCATGTAGGAATTATATTCAAACTCAACCACAGAGTTGGGAGGAGGCTGCCTTTGTAATGAGCCACTTTTGAATGACAGTAAAGAGGACCAATGGATGAGCCTGAGGTGGGGGTGGGGTGGGGTCAGTGGGAACCCGGATATATTTTGTGGACAGGGCTGCAAGGTTAGAGAAGCCTGCTTTGACTCACCTGGAAGTGCTGTGGGTGGGGCAGGGGCCTGCAGTAGGTCAACCACTGTGGAGAGGGGGCAGTATAAAGCACCCAAGAGTGGTTGTGGAGGAGACAGGGCACCTAGGGAGGAAACCAGGAGGGCTGACCTGGGGGTTAGACGGACAAAGGATTGAGTTTAAGGGTTAGGCCAAGGCAAGCTGGATTCAGATGAACCAGGAAGTCCTTAGGTGTTTTTTTTTTTTTTAAACTGTTCATTGAGTTATTTTTATTTTTATTTTTTTGTTATGTGGGTAGTTCCCTGGCTGGGAATCGAACCCAGGCCGCAGCATTGACAGTGCTGAAGCCTTAAGCCACTACACCACCAGGGAACTCCCTTAGGTGTCATTTTTAATGTGGTTGCTCCTCCCAGAATTCATTGTACCTGACCTAGTGTGGTGGGTTTTTTCTTAACTGGCCATGGCTTTTTCTTAACAGAGTGCCCATGTCCCTCTAGAGAGAAGAGGAGAGGGAGAGATAGATCACTGTCCCAAGGACGTGAGCTGAAGAAGAGAAACTCCCCCGTCCCTTGGGTGGTGCTAGCAAAGAGTAGCCCCCTGTGATTCTCCTCTACCCACGCCAGCATCCGGTATTCCACAAACACGGGCTGAGCATCACCCCGTGGGAGGAGGCCCAGAACCAACTTCATGTCCCCTGCCCAAAGCCCCTTCTGTCCCATCTTAATGCTTCTCTTTGTGTCCTCACCCCCCTGGCAGCTTTTCTTTCCCCGTAGGCTCCTCCTCTGTCCGCAGCTCTCCCCACAGCAACCACAGAAGGTCATTGGTGTAGTCATTCGTTTCCATCCTGGAGGCCCATCTGCAAGGAGCAGAAGGCCCTGGCCAAGGTTGGGGGTGATAGAGAAAATGATCATTATTACGAGATCATGACAGCAAGGCTGTCTTTGCAGCCAGACTTGCTTCTGAATTAGGTGGGACACCAGCTGCCTCTGAGGGTGGGAACCCCACAGGCTGGTTTTTTGTGCAGCTGAAGAGAGTCAGAGAACTGGGCAGACCTGTCCCCGCTATGAGCTATGCGAATAAACTCACAGAGTCTAAATTCCACTGTGCCCTCTCTGCCTCCTAATCCCACAACGCCCTATCTGCTTTCCTTGGGTTGTTCAAGTTCGCCTCCTTGCCAAACCCTGCCTTACTGCCATCTACCCCCGCTTTCCCGACTCCGTAAGGAGATTCAGGGGTTCTGAGAAATGCCCTTGCTCATCCCCCCGCTCTTCAGCACAGCTCTGTGCCGCCCATCCGCCCTGCAGCACGGGGCAGCAGAAACAGCACGGCATTCGGAATTAGACAAAACCGGCCCAATCACACTGCCCGCGGTTGGAAATGGACCAATCAGAGAGCTTCCCTGGAATTTTTCCATCTGAAGCTCTGGGGAAAACCTATTTCCTCTCTGCTTTTGAGGCTGTGAGAATGTAAACCAGAGGCTTCCTGCATTCACGTTCCCTGCTGCCTGGAGGAAGCCCACCTGCAGGACTAGAGAAGGAAACCAGCACCCATGAGGATAAAGAAGAGCATGGTGACGTTTGAGTTCTTGATCCACCTATTCCTGAGACAAGACCTACCATTGCTCATTACGGTTCTGGTTGGTTTCTCCCATTTCCAACCAAAAGTGTTCTGACGAGTGCGTGTGACACTCATTGTCCATGTGGTGGCCATGGCCTTATACCATACCAAGCGCTCAGTGAATGCTCATGCCATTGTGTCTATGAGCATTGCTGTGGTCTTGGCCACCATGTTCCCAGCGCCATCCAGCTCTGCCTCCAGCCTCCTACCTCAGTTAGTGCCTCATCTTTCCCCCGGCTCCCCTGGCTGGAAATCCTAGAACCATGTTCCTTTTTAAAATTTCCAATACTGCCCATTCCAGGCCCAGTCTGTTTGTCCCATGCAATGGCTCTCAGGTCTTTCCTACCTCTTATTCTATCTGGTACATTTCTAGTCTGAACCCTTCATGCATGACTTCACTGGCCCTTAACTGAGGACCGATTCTAAGCCAGGCAATGTGCTGGCCCTGTGGACAGGTCAGTGAACAGGGTAAGCGTGGTCCCCTGATGCTTTTTCCTGTGCCCCAGCCCTTCTTGAGTACCTGTCTGACGAATTGGCCTCAAGCACCACTGTCGTGTTACTTTCTCCTTGATAACCCTCCTTGACTCCCTACGTCCTCCCTCATCGAATCTCAGTGTCTCTGCTTGGCCTCCGCAATCGCCTCCAAATCACCACTTCGTCATCATCACACCATTACAGTAGCAGCAGAAGCAGTCACCATTTGTGACATTCTTGTTGTGGGCCAGAAACTGTGCCGATCACTTGAGAGGCATTAACTCCTTGACAGCCTCGCGACCAGGGCTGAGATCCCACACGTTCAGTGACAGGTACAGCACGGCCCCGACCACCAGGGCGGACCTTGGCTGCCAGGCCAGGCCAGGCAAGCATGCTCTGTTCACAGCCATCCTGAGGGGCGGGCATTAAGATCCCCCCATTTGCAAACCTAAGCTGGGACTCAGAAGGGTCAAGGGTCCTGCCCAGGGGCACACAGCTGATAAACAGCAGCATTGGGATTCAAACCCAGGAGCCTCTAACTCCAGAGCCTTCAGCGCATCCCGGATGGCCCCCCTAATCCCTCCTGGCACGGCCCTATGGGCGCCGTGCCCGCTCCCCTCACCCGTTCACTCCTGCAGTCCCTGGGTGAGGTTCCCACTTTGAGCTGTGGCCTGTGCAAGAGGAGGGGACCTCCACGGGGCAGGGACCATGCCGTTTCTGCTCACTGCAATATCCCAGCACTTGGTACGTAACCTAGCACATTATTGGTGTTTGGCAAACATTTGTTGAATAAATGAATCCATTGCAAGGATGGAGAGGGGATGTGGAGGTGTTCGAAAGAATCAATGGCTGATTCCAGGTTCAAGGCCCTGGTGCCAGGGGGCGGGGGGCGGGCAGTATGGGTTGCAATGTTGTTTGTGGTGTGGGTTAATGTTTAATACTCATCTGAGCCATCAGGCCAGCCTGGATTTCCTCACTCAGAGAGTCTTTATGCCCTCCCCAGTAGCAGACTTGGGAGTCAGGGGAGGAGATCTGGGTTCAAATCCCAGCTCTGTGGTCTTGGGCACTGAACAGCTATGCAAAGTGGCGCCATAATAACTGTCTTGCAAGGTTGTAAAGGTGAGATGGATAACCTTAGCTCCTAGGTCCTTTCACATCCTAGCGCTCACTCAAGGTTACTTCTCCTGCTCAAAGATGTTTAAGACCCAGGTGAGTCATGAAACCTGTACAGAAACTCAGGCGACAAGAAATAACGTGTATATTAAGGAGATCCCAGAAGGGGCACTACAGAAGGGGAGGTGTGGGCCCCTCCTGAGCAGTGGAGGGGGCGAGTGGCTCACACCTGGCCCAGGCCTGCTGGGTGGGTGGGAAGGGAGCGTGGGGGCCTCTGGCCCTTTAAATAGCTGCCGCCCAGCGGAACAGGGATTCTAGCAGAGGGACTGGGCATTCCCGCTGCTCCTCTGTGTGTGCCAATTCTCCTCTGTGCTCGAGGTGGCGGTGGGCAGGGGAAGGGTGGGGAGGGCATGGCTTCCCTGCCACCTGCACGCCACCTTCCCCCTGTCCTGAAAGAGGATGCACCTTAGCTTAGCAAAGACGAGTTTGAATTTTTGTTCAAGTGAGCGTTTCTGTAAAACCAACAAACCGAAGAAAGAGAGCGTGGGGACAGAGGAGTGCCAACTCGGGTTCCTGTCCGCACCTCCCCAGGCTGGTCACTCAAACCTCACCGGCCTTCTTTCCTCCAAGACCCTCTGCACCCCACGAACAAGTCACCCCACCTGGATTTCTCACTTTCTTCTTTAGCCATTCCTCAGCACAGTGGATGATGGGAAGAAAGTGGGGTTTGGGGGACCCCAGCCCTCGGTTCCACCTCCAGTGCCCTGTGTGACCTTGAGCAAGTCATGCCACCTCTCTGGGCCTCAGTTTCTTCATTGAGAAATGGGGATGACCCCTGGATCAGTGGGCCGGAAGCAGGGTGTGCTGCAGCTCGTGGGAGCCCCAGCAGGTGAGGACCCAGAGGCGGACTCGGAAGGTACTAGCCGGCGCCTCCCAGCACAGGGGGCTGCCGATGCCCCTGATTTGTGGCTTCCCCTTCTAACTTCCTTCCTCACCGCACGGCCGGTGTCCCGGTCCTCCAAGGACTGAAAGGTTCTAGATTTGAGCAGTGCCTCCATCCCCATGGTCTGGGATACGGGGCAGGGCAGCAGGGGCCAATGGTGCTGTTGGGGGTGGCGGGGGCAGCCAAGAGAGGGCAGAGCTCCACTCTATCCGGCCTGTGCCTGCCACCCTTCCTGCTGCTCCTCCTCCGACCTCCCCTCCCCCAGGCTGTCGCAGAGGGGGACCCCTGCCGGGTCCGGCCTCGTCCTTACCGGAGAAGATCTTCCCAGACCTGGTGAGGAGGGCAGCCCCCACGGGGAAGTGACTGTAGGGGCAGTAGGCGAACTTCTTGGCTTCCTGAGAGGAGCACACCAGCTGCTGGATGTACTTGAACTCCAGGGTGCAGGAGGGACGCTGCAGGGCCATGTCCACAGGGGCCAGAGGAGGAGCAGAAAAGGCGAGTTCGCTGCCAGGCTGGGCTGGGACCCGGGGGAGTAGCAGAAAAGGGAGCTCACAGCCAGGCTGGGCTGGGGCACGCCAGGACAGCAGCTCCTCCCCCAGGGTGTGTCCCTGTGGGGTGGCTCCCAGGTGAGAGCATGCAGGGATGCTGGGCAGGGCCAGGCCAGGCCAGGGAGAGGAGTTCCCCTCGGTTTGTGATGTGTGTCCCAGTGTGGAAGGAGGTGACTGTGCCAACTTGTGTTTCACCTCTTCCTTGGGGACCACGCTCACTGCTTACACACTGATAGATGAGGTGGGTCAGGGGACTGGTGTCACTGCGAAGGGGTGACTGTGGACACACACTCCTCAGGGAGGAAGCTGCTGGATGGGTCAAGGTGAGGTCTGGGAAGTCCCAGCTCCAAGTGTGGCGAACCCTGTTTGTTGAACACCTTTTCGTCTCCTTCAGACGCGGCCGGTGGGGCAGCCACGATGGCTTCCCGTCAGAGTGTGAGGCCCAGCGATCTGACCAGGTTGCTTCTTTATTTTCACCCCTTCCTTCCGACCCCTGTCTCAGCCCAGAATTAAAAAGCATCTCAGCCAGAGTAGACACTGGGCTGCTGATAAAAGAAATGGGTTTGCATCGTGGCTCCGACACGCACCACACGCACCACCGTTGGCCCGTTACCTGACCTGTCTGAGCCACTTTCCTGCCTCTGCGGTGGGGACACTGGTGCTCTCTGTTCTGCATCCTGGGATCCTAGAAGGGGCTCAAGCTTTGGCACTTAGTGGACCCTAGTTTGAGTCTCAGTTCTGTCATTCATTAGCCATATGACCTTGGGAAGTTAGTACTGTTAGGGTGACACAGTATTTTCTATTTTCAGGATTTAACACTCTAAGTTGAGTTTGATTTAATGTGATTTAGTTTAAAACTTTTAAAAACTTTTCCTTCCTTTGCTTTTCTTCCCTCTCGCCTGCCTTAATGGCCCTGTTTTTCCTAAGGCTACACATACTGCACATACCTTGTTAGTCAGTTAACCAACAGAGCCCTGACCAGGAAAGAGTAATCTTTCAAACTCCTGGTGCCCAGACGTCAGAACCCATGACTGTCACCGCCCCCGCCCCATGGTTTCTTTTAACTGTACATACCACAATGCTGGCAATGGCACAGCCCACCCCCACCCCTGGAAAGACCCCAGGAGGCAATCTTTCCCCTATGTATCTACCTATAAAACCCCTTAATTAACTCGGGTTCGGGGAAGATGGTTTTCTCCAAGATGTGAGTCTGCCAGCTTCTAGCAGGAAGTGTGCTATTCTCTTCATCAACCCTTGTCACTCGAGTTTTTGGGTATGGGTGGCAAGTGGCACCAGGTCTCTCTGAGCCTCAGTCTCCTCATCTGTAGAGCGGGTGCACTAACAGTCTCACAGAGTTGTTAGATTGAACGAGATGATGTGTGTACAGTGAACGTGGTGGGAGGGATGCCAAGATGTGGGCACCCTTTGACTCTATGCAAACTGGATTATTGTCATGAAGTGACTTGGCCAGAATTACATAGGAAGGGCAGAATGCCAGTTAGGGTGCTCAGAGGCATCCCAAGTTCCCTAGACCCCCAGCAAGCAGGAGTGAATCTGCGTCTTCTCCGAGGGCTTAGGAGAAGGTGGGGGAGGGGGAGGAGAGGAAGGTCGCATCCCCATGTCCCGGCGCTGACATCTCCGGGCTGTGCAGCCCAGTACCCCCGCGTCCTCCAGCCTGCCCGCCTGGGTCCTGGGCCGGGAGCTCTGAGCCACGGGGACACCCAGCAGGGCCTCTGCAGACTTGGGCAAAGTTTGCCTCATTCCCTCCTCCCCTCCCTTCCCCCCTCCCGGCTCTCCCCACGTTCCTGCCACACCAGGAGCCTTCAGAAGTGGCACCTGTGGCATCTAGAGCCGTTTCCTGGAGCTGAGGCAGAGCTGTGGGAGAAACCGGCGGAAATGCTCCCCTGCCTCCTCCATCTCTGTACCGCCCAGGCACCCCAAGACTCCAGGAGTCAAAGCAAAAGGTGGCCTAGGACCCTATGTGCCTGTTCTACTTGGGAATAATTCTAAAGCTTTCGGGGGGGACAAGGATAATTACAACTGGGAAGAGGGTATGGGGCCCTGCTGGCCGGCCAGGCCCGTCAGAGGCCTCTGAAAGCGGTCCTGTCGTTGTCACCTGCCTTGTCTTCAACTCAGGCCTGCTTGTGGGCAGTGTTTGAGCCAGAAGCCAGGTCTATTGAGAAAATGGGTTTTGCAAGGCTACCTGTGTACTTGGAATCCAAAGTTCAAGGGTCTTGCAAGGCTGCCCGGAACTTGGTGAACAAGGTGACTCCTCAGGATGTGGTTTCTGGTTGGCCAAGGGGAGGCAGGAAAGCAGCATGGCGTGGCCGTGTTGACTCAGGAGGAAAGGAAGGGTGTTGGCAACATCGTTTGGCAATTAAGAAGTGACACCCCCTGTGGTTCTTGGGATATAAAAATCAACTCGCCGCAGACCTGAAGTGTCTCTGTGTCTCCATCAGAGCACAGGGAACCACCCGGTCCCAGCTTTGCTGTGTCTCTGTGTGTGTCTGTGTGTTTTCCTTAATTCCCCGCCACCTCCCCTCTGGTTCTGTTCTCCCCACACTGGTCATGGCACCTGCTCCGCTCAGTCCTGCCCGGGCCGAGAGCTGGACTCCTTGGCTCCACGTTGCCGGGACATTTGAATCATCTCCAGACTAATTATGGCCCTTGGCACCTTCAGAGCGCTTTACCTGCACATGGCCATAAATGGGGACAGCACCCATTGCAGACCCAGCTGTATGGAGCTTGGGAGCCAGCAGTACTAGAATGCATCATAGAAGGGACTTGAGGCCATCTGGATGGAAGGGGAGCGTGGGCCTGGAAACTCCCTTAGAGCTAAGTGACAGATCCCTAATATTAACAACATCTCCTGACCATGCTTTAATCTCCACTCTACATGAACTTCAGGAAAGTTCAACACCAAGGTGACAACGCACTGTAGAATTGTGTGCCTGAAACCTGTGTAGTCCTTGCTAACAGATGTCACCCCAATAAGTCTAACAATAAAAATGAATTAAAAAAAAAAGTCCATTGCCCAGCTCCAAGAATAGGACTGTCCGAGAAAGGTGTTTTAGTGGTGGTGGAGACTGCCCGGGGCACACTTCCTGCCTCCAGGCTTCTCCTCGGTGCGGAGGACCTCCCAGAGTCCCCGTGTGAGGGCTCAGATCCCACCACTCGCCAGCTCCTTCCGTGAGCAGTTAACTCACAACAATAGCTCGCTCTCCTTCAGCTCCCTCCGTGTGCCTGGGCCTGTGCTACACGCACGATTGGAATCATTTCACGTGATCATCATTGCAAGGTAGACACTGACCGTGCTCCTGCCCAGGTTTTACGGACAGGGACACTGGGCTCATGGAAGTTGGAGGTGGATCTCAAACCCAGCTTTGTCTGCCTCCACCTGAATCGTGGGCTTTTGCTCATCCGAGAGTGCACGGGGAGCTGGTATAATGGACGTGCAAGGGGTGCGGGCCTTGACGTCAGGCCCATCAGTTTAAATCCTCTCGTGACCAGCTGGGTACCTGGGCAAGTGAGGTCATCGCACTGTGCCCCTCTTGCCTCATTGATCCAATGGAACAGTGCTAGTATCTCCCTATGGTGGTAACCAGTCTTATTCTGCTGGGGGAGGTTTTCCATGTTTTTTCTTTTCTTTTTTTTCTTTTGGTATGTGGGCAGTTCCCTGGCTGGGAATCGAACCCAGGCCGTAGCGTTGACAGCGCCCAAGCCTAGCCACTACACCACCAGGGGAATCCCCCATGTCTTTTCTTTTGGCAACTTTAGGGGGAGACCTCCTGGTGGGCCGCCAATCACTGTGCTCTCACTCCCTGGTGGGTATGGGCAGTGAACACAAGACCGCCAATCAGAGACCTCACTTTTCTGCTGAGTCAGGGAGCGTGTGGGTCTCCCACTGTGGTCACGGAGCTAAGAGGGTGTGACTATTGCTAACAGCAAGGTTGCCCTCCGGGTGGAGAGAGTCTGCTTGTCAAGTGCAGCCAGGCAGAGAGAAGCAGAAAGAGAGGGAAAGAAAAGAACCCTGCTTTCTCTCCGAGCATCTGGATCTAGCCATTCCTGAAGGCACGCCTCTAGCCTATCCTCTAATTGAGCTGATAAATTCACTTCTTGCTTAAACTTGTTTGAGTTTTGTTTCTGTCAACCCTGTGGCATCTAGACGGAGCCACTACTTCCGAGGATTGTTGTAAAATATGCGGTGTGATAAAAAATACGGCGAATGTTTAAATTAAAAAATTTATTACGGTAAAAGACACATTGCCACTAATCACCCTCAAAATATTCCCCCTCACTTGGAACACACTTACCCTATCCTTCTTGCCACCTTCTGAAGTAGTTCTAGAAGTCCTCTTTCATGAGTGTCTGTGGTTGCACTGTCGTGGCTGCCTCGATGTCCTGAATTGATTCAAAACATTTAGTTTTCATGGTCATTTTGACTTTGGGGAAGAGCCAGAAGCCGCACAGTGCCAGATCCGGTGCATAAGGTGGATGAGGACACACCGCGATGTTTTTATTTGACAGACATGTATGTTAATGAGCTGTTTGTGATCCATGATTTACGGCTCGCTTTAAAACACACCTTCTCTCAACTGTAGCTCACAACCGACTGACGGCACCGAACAAGCTGAAACTTGTTACACACTGTTACTGAGGTGGATGCACCAGTTAGTTCCCTTATCAGAGATCCCTGTCTTTTCATTGGTCGGCACCCGCACAGCACCATTCACCGTCACTGTATTTTTTTTAAATCACACTTTGTATGTAAAGCTCTGAGCACAGTGACTGGCACATAGTAAGCACTCAATAAGGTTAGCTCATGCTGTAATGAGTACTGTGTGCTAGGTCCTATGTGGGGGCACTAGGCAATCAGAGGACATTGAGACTTGGTACCTGCCTTTGAGGATCCCAGATTTTAGTGAAGAGGACAGACTAGTCAATAGATAGGTGTGAAATACCAGAATACATGATTAGGAACCTCTGATGATACTGAAAACTAATTTTCTGGAGGGAGTGATGGGTTAGGTGTGTTGGAGAAAGTTTCCAGATAAACAGGACGCTAAGAGGAGTCTGAAGGGATTCAGAACAGGCCTCCCCAAGATGTGCTACTTTGGCATGTGGATTATTTTCAGTTGAAGGTAATCAAAACCCTGCGGGCTCAAGAGAAACTTGGCCCTCTCCCTTAAAGAATTTAAGTATGAGGCCTTGCCCATAAAAAAAGTTATCACTAGAAATAACTTTTTATGACGTATCTCTAGGGCAGGGCAAACATCTAATCGCGGAACACCTATCTGATCTTCTTACTGATCTGAGAATGACCTTCCTCCCTTCTCAAGCTTCAGATGCCTAACTTCATTCCTTGGCTCAGGATTCCCTACAGAGCCCATTTTTCCTGTCTGTCTCGCGTATGTGGGGTCTCATTTGTACGTATGTAATTAAATTTGGTTATTTTCTCTAGTTAATATGTCTCATATGGATTTAATCATTAGACCACTGGAAGGACCTAGAAAGATAGAGGAACATTTCTTCCTCCCCCCACAAGTCTACCTCTATGGAGAGCTAGACAAAGGATATGAATAGACAATTTACGAAAAGGGAAACACAAATGGCCAGGAAATATTTGCTCAACTTCCTTATAGTCACAGAAATGAAATTAAGACAAGATGTCACTTCCAGTTGGGAGGGGGTTGGGTGCTGGGTGCAAAAGGTGAAGGATTAACAAGCACAAATTGGTAGTTACGAAATAGTCACAGTCATGTAAAGTACAGGATAGGGAATATCGACAATAACTTTGTAATAACTATGGTGCCAGATGGTTAACGAGGCTTAACATGGTGGTCACTTCTTTTAATGTTGAATAACTATGGTGTGGACCTGAAACTAATATAATATTTTATGTTAGCTAAATTTTAATAATCTTTTTAAAAGAAAAACAAGACAAACTGTCACTTTATACCCACCAAAACGACAGAAAAAAAAAAGTAGAATGATGAGAGGTGTCAGTGAAGATGACAAGATATTAGAAACCTCGGGTACTATTGATGGGATGTCAAACTAGTACAGCCTTCTGGAGGGCAATGTAGTAGGACTTGGTGAAATTAGGGGTGTATGTATCTTGAGATCCAGTGATCCCAGCCCTAGGTAAACCGTGTAACTCTCACATGCATTCATAAAAGGATTCATACGAGAATGTTTTCTGAAAAGTTTAAATTTTGTTTTCACTTAAAAATCTTTAATTCATCTTGAATTAATTTTTATTAATTCTGGTGTGAGGTAGGGATCTCCATAGGTGTCCAATGAATAGTACTACTATTCTTTCCTTGCCCTAGACATCCATAATGCTAGCAGTGTCAAATTTTAAATTTATGAATGGTTTTGGACTCTATTATGTTCTATGTAAGTTTTTTCATTTCTACATCCATACCACACCCATCTTCATTACTGTGACTTCATAGTAAATATTGATTTCTGGAGGCCAAATACCCTCACTTTCCCCCACCTGCTTGGGCCTTTGGTCTTCTATACACATTTTAGAATTAATTTTTCAATATCTTCTGAAAACTCTCTTATTTTAGCCTCTGTAGGAATTTTTATATAAGGTGAGACTAATCTATTACTTGATGTTCTGAAAAAATTTTCCTGTAAAATCATTGTTAAGAAAAAAATTAAACTATCAATTTGATTTCTTTAAATATTGTAGAGCTATTAGGGTTTTCTACTGCTTCTTGAGCCAATTTTTGTCAACCAGTTGTATATGTGTATGTGTTTAAGAATTTGTCAATTTCATCTAAATTTTCAAAATTGTCCACATAAAGTTATATAAGGTATTCTATTATTATTTTTGAAATTTCTTATATATCAGTCTTTGTGACTTAGCACATGGTTGATCTTTGTGTATGTTCCATAGATACGAGATAATTTGTACATTTTAGGTTTGCTGGGCATAAAGTTCATATGATACCTGAAATTTAATAATCATGCTCTTCAAAAAACATGATCTTTCTTATTTGTGTTTAATTTATTTATTAAAATAAATTTATTGAATTGTGCGTCAAAATCGTTGGCTGACTGTGAGAAGCAAAGCAGACCAAGTAAACATCTATAGAGAAACAGGAAAATCTTAACTGAAAATCTTGGCAAGAGAATGGTGTGTGCAAACATGGTCCCAAAGGAGCTCACTGATGAACAAAAATAAAGGAGAGCCTAAGTTTGCCAAGACCTTTTAGAGAGGCAAGACGATGTTTTGGGTCGTGTTATCACTGGTGATAAAACATGGTGTATCAAATAGGACCCTGAAACAAAGTGTCTAAGTGCACAATGGAAGTCAGTCAGTTCTCCATGACCAAAGTTCCATTAGTTCAAATCAAGAGTCAAAATCATGTTGCTAACCTTTTTTGATATCAGCAGAATTGTTCATTATGAATTTGTACCAACTGGACAGTCAACAAGTTTACTATTTGGAAGTGCTGAAAAGGCTGCGTGAAAAAGTTAAATGAAAATGACCTGAAAATTTTGCCAACAACCCATGGCTCTTGCATCACAACAATGCACCAGCTCACAGGGCACTGTCTGGGAGGGAGTGTTTAGCCAAATAACTGTATTGGAACACCCTCCCAACTCATCTGATCTGGCTCCCAATGACTCTTTTCTTTACCTGGAGATAAAGGAAATATTGAAAGGAAGATGTTTTGATGACATTCAGGACATCAAGGGTAATACGACAACACCTTTGGTGGCCATTCCAGAAAAAGAGTTCCAAAATTGCTTTAAAGGGTGGACTAGGGGCTGGCATCGGTTCATAGCTTCCCAAGGGGAGTACTTCAAAGGTGACCATCGTGATGTTCAACATTGAGATAGGTAGAACTTTTTCTAGAATGAGTTTTCACACACACGCATACATACAGAGGGTGCCAACAAATGTATATACATTTTAAGAAAGGAAAAAATTATTGAAATTATAACACTCAATATACTGACAACAAAAGATGAATATAAGTCACATTTCACTTCTGCAATTACAAGTGGTTACCGTCAGCGTCCAAACACTTCTGATTACAGTAAACTACTGCTTAAGCAATGTTGACCAAACTGTCCACTTGAATTGCTGTGCATGTTGTTGCAATTTCTTCCCAAAGTATCACCAGTGTTGCCAGTTTCTATGGTACGCCACTTCCTTTAAGGTCTCCCACAGGTAGAAATCAAGGGGTGTTAAGTTAGGAAAATGGAGGGGGGGAACTCAACTGTACCTTCTTATCCTACCCATTGTCCTGGCAACTGGTCTTGCACTCCTCAAATGACAACCATGCTGCCACCATTTCCTTGACTGTTATGTCTGTTGCATAGGGATGCTAGCATTTATTTGATTAATACTATCTTCTGAGTGAACATTATACTATACATTGCCACTGTAATTCAAATCAAGTAATACATATATAACATTTTTTAAAATGTGTATAGGGGAGTTCCCTGGTGGTGTAGTGGCTTAAGGCTTCGGTGCTGGCGCTGTCAATGCTGTGATACCCACGTACAAAAAAATAAATAAATAAAATGTGCATTAATTTTGGGGCACCCTGGTGTGTGTGTGTGTGTGTGTGTGTGTGTATAATATATGTATACACTGTATATATTTTTGTGTATTCCTATCAGTTGTTGATTTATATATTTTTGAAGCTATATTGTTAGATGCATATGTTTGCGATTGTTACATACTTTAGATTTATTATTTATTTTATTAACATATGAAGTTCATTTTTGTTTCTCATGATTTAAAAAAACACTTATAATTCTTTTCTGATATTAATGTTAATAGCCCTGGAATCACTTTGTTTTAGGACTTCATAGCCTTTATTATTATGCCATAGACTGCTTGGCAGCCTGGTGAGGCCTATGAACCCCTTTTCAAAATAATTTTTTAAATGCAAAGAATTATGAAGCAAACCAATTGTACTGAAATAATTATCAAAATAGTTAAAATATTTGTGGTATTATATTATATGTACTTTTTTATCAATGTATTAGATAGCAAGATCTAAGAGTAGACCTAATAACTACTGTGTTTTTGTTTGTTTGTTTGTTTTCAATATTTTTTTATTGTTAGACTTATTGAGGTGACATTTGTTAGCAAGAATTACATAGGTTCCAGGTACAATTCTACAGTACATTGTCGACTTCTTGTATAGTAAGTTCACCACCCAGTGTGAGTTCTCTTTCCATCACCTTATATTTAGCTCCCCTTCCCTTCTGTCCCACTCCCTTCCATTACTGTCATTTTAAAGTGTGATAGGAATAAACAATATTTTGGGATAATGAAATTAAGTGAAATGAAAGTATTTATAATTTTTATTTGTGACAAAGTCACCGGTACTACTAATATTTCCACAATTTGTTGTCAACATTTATAGATGACAGGAATATTAAATTTTAGTTACATTTTAGTGAAAATAAAGAATTTTTCCTTCCTAGTTCACAGACACCCTGAATTCTATCCAACGACTCATTGTTGGGTCCATGGTCCCTAAGATATGAACCCTTGCCTTATTTTTAGTCTTTTGGTCCTTTGTTATAAGTGAGTTGGTTATAAATGACATGTTACTGGCTTTAAAAAATCTTTTCTGAGAGTCTTTGTCTTTTACACTTACTGTGAAAGTGTCCCATTTACACTTATTGTAATTGTTGCTATATTTTAATTTTTCCTCCCATCTTACTGACCAATATATCAGTTAGAATTAGGTTTGATTTACATTCTAGAAAACTTGAAATAATGGTAATTTAAATGAAATATAATTTTATCTCTCTTTTAGTCTAGGACTCTACAATTTTAGGGACTTAGTTTCCACCTTCGTAGCTTATAACTTCCATCTTCGAGTTTATCTCATGATGCGAGATGGCTGTTTAGTCTTCACAAACTCATTCCAAGCAGCAAGAAGGAAGAACAATGGAAGAATAAAAAGGGTGCATCTCCACTTACATTCCATTTGCCAGAATTTAGTTATGTGGTCTCACCTAGCAGCAAAAGAAGCCGGGAAATGTTTTCCTTTGGCGGAGTACATCAATGATGTGAATAAAATCAAGGTTATTTTACTAGGAAAGAAGAGGACAGCGACTATTGAGTCACTATTAGCAGTCTCTGCTTTAGTCTCCCCACAACAGCTTGTGGTAGGGAAACTAAAGTCTCCCCAACTGTCAATAGCAGTGCTTTTGGTACCTGATCCAAGAGGGCCAGCCTGCCATCTGGTGGCAGGTTGGTTACAATGGATTCCTTTCATTACCGAGGCAGCATGGATGTGCCCTTCTTAGCACAGACGTTTAGTCTAGCTATGGGTTTGCATTCTCTGCCTGCCATGCTTCTGCCAGCAATATCATTAGTGGATTTACTGAGTGTCTTAGTCACAATCATGGTAGTCCAAATAGCTTTGTTCCTGACCGGAGACTTCATTTTTCAACCAAAGAGCTAAAGAAATTGGTAGGTGAGTGTGAGATTTACTGGTCTTGCTACATACTCTTATTGTTAGAATCATCTGTCTTTATGGGTTGGTGACATGGCCTACTGGGACTCAGTTAGTATCAGTTAGAAGACAGCCTCTGAGTGCTGGCCTAAAGTTGGCATATGCTCTGAATCAGCACGGTGATACTTCTCTCTTTCACAGAATCTTTGGATCAGGGAATCTTGGGCTGGATAAATTATAAAATTTTTGTTCTCCTTTCCCAAGACCTTGGGTTCTGCTAATTTAGAGGTCTTAGTATGGAAAAGAAGAATGTCTCCACCAGGGTACACCACAGAGGTCCCACTGACATGGAAATTGAGACTGACATCTGGCCATTTTAGACTCCTTATGCCCTGGATGAACAGGGTAAAAAGGGGTGTGTGGAGAGGTTCTGGGTTGGCTGAAGTGATTGATTCTGGTTATCAAGGGGGAAATACACTTACACAATGGGAACGGGGAGAAGTGTGTCTCTGGATCTCGTGAAATCCTCTGGGTTACCTTCCAGTTTCATGGCTGGTGATAAAAGTTAATGGAAGATGACAGCAATCTAGTGTGAGCAGGACACCCATGGGTTCACCTGCCTCCTGAATGTAGCTCAGGTGATCGCATTAGGTTAAAACCTCTGACCACATGAGGTTTTGCTGAAGACAAAGGGAAAGTGGAATGGTGAGTGGAGGAAAGATCTTAAATGCCTCATGACCTATGGCAGAAATGAGAATTTTAGTCCTTATTTTGCAATGTCATGTATGTATTTATTGATGGTGTTAATCCTTCTACCATTTGTATAGGGTAGTTTGTTGGTGGTAAACTTTACATTTGAGAGTACTGATGATAGAATATCAGGATGAGATTGTGAGTAGGGTAGATGTGAACATCACCCAGACTCTTGGGGTTAAGGGCTGGATGCAATAACTCCTGGGGCTTTGGATTTTTTCATTTTTGAGAAAGGATAAGAATGTTCTTATTGGATTGAGATACCTTTGCATTAGGTTGGCCAGTAACATGTGATTACTTTACGGAAGTTTAAGCATGAAAAGTAGGATGGAGATGGTTGTCGAAGAACTAAGGAGTGTGACAAATACTGAAGACCAAGCCGTCTCTGCACCCCTTCAAACCTCCTTCCATCATAACTTCTACTAGAAAGGCTGGAAAGTTAGAGAGATCATTTCCAGACTCTCTTGCAGCTAGAATTTCCACGGCACTTGGCTTCTGCCAGGAGGATGCAAAGGAACCAGAAGTGGCAGGGAGAATCGAATGCTAGAAGGAGGTGGGCACATGGCTCTTCTGGACGCATGGGGGTAGAGGTGTTTCCATTTGAGGCAGCTGCAGTGGCAGCCCTGGTGCCAGATTGATTCCTGGCTTCTTGGTGCTGAGCAGGGGTGTCAGCCTCTTCCTACCTTGGCAGCTTTCCTGACTGCAACCTGGGCAGCGAGGTTCCTGAGTCAGCAATGGTAGCAGCAGTGGCAGGAGTTCCCATGTCAGGCCAGTTTTGCAAGGAGTTTTGGGGGGTTATTCCTGGAATAGAGTCTGCTTCTCAATCTTTCGAGGGAGTCTGAAACCTACCTAATTACCAAACCTGCTGGGTGGAATATTTTGTCTGCAAGGGAACCCTGACTAATTCGTTTTATTTTATTTTTATTTCTTTTCCATCCTGTTTGAAAAATAGTGATGCAATTGACTTTATATTTATTTCAGGTGTACAACATAGTGATTTAATTTTGTATACATTGTGAAATGTTCATCACAGCAAGTCTAGTTAACATCCATCACCATATGTATTTATACATTTTTTTCTTGTAAACTTTTAAGATCTACTCTCTTAGCAACTTTCAAATATGCAATAGAGTTTTATTAGAGTCACCATGTTCTACCTTACACCCCATGACTTATTTATTATAGCTGGAAATTTGTATCTTGTGACCCCCCCCCATTGCCCACCTCCACCGTCCCCCACCCCATTTCTGGCGATTGCTGATCTGCTCTCTGCATCTGTGAGTTCATGATGCTGGGCTTTCCCTCATCCCCACATTCACTCTGTCATAATGTTCTGGTTATACCATCAAAATATTCTAGAATTTTTTAATTCAGCCATGGCTCCCCACCTTCACTGCTATAACCTTTGTCCAAGGCACAGCCTGCTCCCAGCTGGTCCTCTAAGTGGTTCTCCTGCTGCCTCTCTTACTCCCTCTTTCAATTCCATCCTTTAAAAAGTGGCCCGAGTGAGCTTTGGAAAACACGAACCTTCCAGAAGTTTCCATTACTTAAAATAGAACCCAAAGTCTTCACTGGTGCTTACGTGGCCCCGCCCACATCTCTGCCTCCTGCCCTGCCAGTCACCTGCTGGCTACTTCAAACCTACCAAGGCTGGTCTCAGCACAGGATCTTTGCACAGGCTGTTCTATCTCCTGGATGACTCTTTCCTGGGGTCCTCAAGTGGCACCTCCTTTGAGAGCCTTTCCTGACTGCATCTCCCCCCATAACTCCCTCCCCTTACCCTGTTCACTTTTCTTCAGACCACTTATTGCCATCTGATAACATTAGTTATGCGTTGTCTGTCTGTCCAGAACATCAGATGGATGTCTGTCTTGTATCCTGGGCACCTAGACCAGTGCCTGGCATATAGTAGAGGTTCAAAAAACACAGGTGGAAGGGAGGGAGGAAGCCCCCAAAGTACAGCTCAGGGCAAACTCGGGGGTCCCCCCAAAGACCTGAGAGTTCCTAACAGAGTTGCTGCCTTGGTTGCTTGACCTTAAATAACTCTCTGTTGGGGTCACCTGGTCTCCATCTGAAATTCCTTGCTTCCCGCATTCTAGAGCAGTCAGTTTGAAGCCCACCCATGACAGCCCTCACCCTCCTCCAGGCTGCGGCCATCACAGGCAGGTTTAAGGTGACAGCTAAAAAGGGAATTGCAAACCACCTTAAAACTCAGTGGTGTAAAAGAACAACCATTTTCTGTGCTCACAAGTCTTGTGAGCGATTTGGACTGGACTCAGCTGGTTGGGTCTTCTGGACTGAGCAGGACAGGGCTTTTTTCTCTGGACAAGAGGCCATTGTGGCCATGTCACTTGTGCCCTGTGCTATCTTTGTGGAAAGGGCAGCCTACACCAGTCCATTTTCCCACCCAGAACCTGATTATTTTTTCATGTAAAACACAGGAGGGAGCCTGGTTCCTCTTTTGCAATTTTGAAGGGCAAACACGACTGTCAGGTAAAACTTCAGGTCCAAGCTGTAGAACCATCTGGCTTCTGTAGCCTCGTTTTCTAGAGGAAAGGCCGAGAGTGGTAAAGACACCTGGCTAAGGTTGCCCAGTGTTCCGTGACCGAGAACTCCTGGATAGTCCCCCACATCACACTCCCAGAGGAGAGCATCTCTAGGTAGGCCGACCAGATGTCCTGTTTTAAATGGGACAGAAAACCAAGGTACTGTCCCGTTTCAAATTGTACATCTGGTCAGCCTAGTCTCACTGGGCTAAATTCAAGGTGTCAGTAGGCACTGTCCTCTGCAGCCTCAGGGTGTCTGGATGACACTGCTAATGAACAAGTAAGCAAATATAGACCAAGACCATTTCAGATAGTGATACAAGAAGCAGGGTAATGGGACAGATGATGGGCGAATGGGTTGCTATTGGTCTGAGTTGTGTGTGTGTGTGTGGGGGGGGAAACAAGGGGGGCCCTCTCTGAAGAGGTGCAATTTGAACTAAAATCTGGGTGTGAGAAGGAGGCAGCCATGTACAACTCTGATGGAAGTGTGATCCCTACATGGGAAAAGGCAAGTGCAAAGGCCCTGAGGCAGAAATGAGCTTGGAGTATTCAGGGACATCTGACTGCTGAGAGGGGCAGGGCAGGAAGAGTATCAAAAGGGTCCCCTTCCCTTTGCCATTAACCCTCTGTGGGATTTGACTACATCTCATCTCCTCATTTCACCCCTAAATTTTGGGCAGCTATGAATTTAAATAAGCCTTTCTTGGACCTGTTTCTATTTCTACTTTAACAGCTTTTGTTCAGAGGACAGGACATGGGTCTGGGAGTCAGAAGACCTAAATTACTCTGCAGTAGCAAGCTGTGTGACCTTGGACAAGTCCCCTTTCTCATCTATAAACCAGGCGATTGGACCCTTCTGGCTGAGACATCCCCATCCCAGAAATTCATGTGAGGTCTCCTTGATCCTATTCCTTTTCAGCGCACGTGTGGATGTGCTCAGCGTATGGCTGCTCCTTCTGCGAGGTGTGTGCTCTGGAGATCTGCATGCAGCAGGCACTTATTAGATGCTTTTAAAAGCACAAGACAGCCTGTGCATACAGGAACGGATGGTTTACTGCATCATGCAGCTATCAAAAGCAGAATGAGTTAGACTTAAATGCACTGAGCTGGGGGGAAGCACATGATGTCAGTGAGAATAAAGCTAGCTACAGGAGGTGTTTGTGAAACCTAACGACTAAATCTCTGCATGTATGTGGGTTTGTTTCTGTTCACAAGTAAGAAGGCAGGAGGCAGAGAAGAAACCCCCGTCTGTAACATTAGTTACCTAGGAGTGTGTGTATGCTGGGGGCCTAGTGGGGGAGCAGAGAAGGACTGGGGGAAGGGTATTAGGTTTCTCTTACATCTTTGTTGTTCCACTGGTTTCAAATAAAAATGTGCTGCTTTCATAATCTGGGAAGAAGAACTGACTGCATCTCTGGGGAGTCAAACGGCTAGGGGATGCACCCTGTGGGCAGCTACTGCCGCTGACAACAGGCACCCATGGAAAAGTTAGAGCTGTGTGTGCTGCCCCCAAGGGCAGCAAGAGACTGCCAGGTGCCCACCCTGCCATCTGGGCCTGGATATCAGGAATTTGGCAAAGGGGTTGATGGGATGTAAGTCCCTGAGTCCTCTGCCCTTTGGAGACTGAGCGAGTGGGCAGTGTCCACTTTCATCTTATTGGAATGTCCTCCCGGCATCTGTGCCCATATCTCAAAGGCGGCCGAGTGGTCGCATCTGAGGCCAGCTTCGGTGGCAGGAGATACACACACAGGAGCTGCCCGGGGCCTGTGGGGAGTGAGATCACAGGCGCGATATCCACACCAAGAGCAGAGGCTCCAGCCTGCTTTTCCCCAGTTCTGCTTTAGAGCCTCAGAGGCAGCAGGGGCTGCAGGCGTCTCCCGGGCCGCCCCCCTCTGACTGCAGATGGGGAGGCCCCACCCAACCCTCTGGTCCACCCTGCGGGGTGAGGTGTGGGGGTGGGGGGTGGCTTATTGTCTGAGCTGCAAAAGCTGCTTCCTGGTCCTGTCTTCTGCCCTCCAGGAAATCCCTGCAGAGATCTATTTAAAACCTCCCTCGCTGCTGTCTGTGCTCACTTCCTGGGCATGGGCTCCCTCCTCCAAAGAGCCTGGATGCTATTGAGCTGCACCAATGAGGAAGCACCCTGCCCCCCGGCTCTGGTTTGGCTCGTGATGCTTTTCAAAGCCCTCTCGAATTCCATTCCATGTGAATGGTCTCTTAGAATAACCCTCTGAGGCAGGAATGCTGGGAATATTATCTCCATATTACAGAGAAAATGGGGGTTCAAACAGCTAAGTGACTTGCCCCCATCCCAGAAGGGAGAAAAGGCTGTTCTAGGCCTTTGCATCTGAGATCAGCTCACTCAGCCTGTGCTCCATTGTCATAAGTGTCCCCTCCTGACTGAAGGTCCCCTAAGAAATAGGCTGAGTGGGCCAAACTTCCATCTAGTGAGCCCACGCCCCAAAGGCAGCTGAGTGATCAGGGTGGACTTGTGACCTGGAGTCACCCAAAGGCTGGGCCACACCGCTCAGCCTCTGGCTCCAGCTCTTGAAGGAAGGTCAGAGGCTTTGGTTAGACTGATGAGGCCTGTAGAGTGGGGCTCAAAGCCACATGCACATGCAAGGCACAGAGGGACAGGTGTTGTGGACAGGGAAGGAGACACTCCACCAAGAGGAGACCGGGAAGGTGTATGCGGAGGGGCAGCTAGGACAAACACCTGAGTGGCCCCAGAGAGGAAAGGGCCTGGGGACTTTCAGATCTCCTGGCTGCCTGGATGTCCCATAATCGGGCCTCATGACAGACACTGAAGCTTTTCAGTGGGCTGGGGACCTGATGAGAACAGTGATAGCAGGGCCAGGACTCTCTCAGATTCAATGGACAGAAAGCCCAAGTCACAGTAGCTTAAACAAAATGTAGAACTTTTGGCTCAAGGAGCTGAAAACTCCAGGGGCAGATCTGGGCAGGCCTGATGGGGTCCAGGGGCTCAAGCAATGTCATGGGACTTGGCCTTGCTTGGTGTCTGGCTCTGCTTTCCACTATGCTGGCCTCTCTGCCCTGTTTTCTCATGGTGGCAAGATGGTTGCTGGAGACACCAGACATACTCCCTACCTCTAAGCAACTCGAGCAGAAATTGAGCCTCTCTCTGCCCAAGAGTTTCAACGAAAGTCCCAGAACTAAGTTCCACTGGCTCTGATCATGTCACATGGTCATTCTGGAACCAATCTCTGGGGCTGAGGAGATGGGATATTCTGATTGGTCAGGCCTGGATCACATGCCTCCCCTGGAGCCCTTGTGTGTGAGGTCAACTCCATTAGAACCCCAAGAACCGAGAGTGGGGAACTGTGATTTCAGCAGGAGCATCAGGGCAGCAGGTCACAAGAAGAGTGTGTTGGTCAAGGTAAGCTACGTGCGACACTTACGTGCCAGTGGCTAACACGATCACATTTTATTTCTTGCTTCCACTGGTGGCAGGGGTGGGGCTCTACTAAAACACTGTCATTGTTGACACGAAGCTTCAAGGATGTGCTAGGAGTTGACATCCAGCAGTCAGGCAGGCAGGAGAACAAAGCAAAGGTAAACCCCTTGGACAGTCCAGGCCTGAGAGTGACACTCAGTCATGTGACCACACCTCCATGCAGAGTGGGCTGGGGGAGTTTAGTGGTGTGCCCAGGAGGAAGAGGCGCCATCTCCACCATGCAAGGGGGATGGATGGGTGCTGGGCAGGCAGAAACAAGGTCTCCCTGGACTTTCTAGCGCAACCCAACTCTTTAGCCTGCTTGCCAAGGGTGACAGCACGCGCTGGACTGGCCCAGTCTTCCCAGGTGAGCTCTCCCTCATGGTGGCCTGAACTCCCCTGTCCTCCTTGCTGCCCAACCTCCTTCCCACTCTGTTATTCGCCATCAGTCAGCAAACCCATATGCGTTCCTCGGACGGGCAGGCAGCGGAGCAAAGGGAGAGAGGACAGTTGTGGCTCAGAGACTCACCAGATCAGCATGTCAGCCCCCCAGTCCTTTTCAGCTGTCCTTTACTGGGGACTCGCTGGTCCCTAAGCCAGCAGCATCTTCCTCTTTTCCCAGCCTATAGCTAAGGGCAAACAGGGACTGGGGTAAGCTGACCCAACGTTCATTCACAAACGAATGACAGCTCGGCTTTCTGAAGACTCTGGCTGGGAAGCCATGTGCCAACCCTGCTGCTGGCAGTAGCTAGTCATTCATTCATTCATTCACTCATGCATTCATCCATCCATTGACCTCTGGGTGCTTTACGTTGGGAGCTAAGGTGAAAAAGATACACACAAAGCATGGCACTGGATCTAATCTCGTGTTAAGGTGATAAGGCTTATGTCAGCTGAACACAAATATGAGCCAAGCTTTAGAAATGAGTGGGGCTTCGGGGCAGACAGCCACCCCAGGGCATAAACAGGCAACGTGGTCAGTGTCTCAGGGACCGCGCCTGGACTCCTCGGCCCAGAGCTGTCAGGGCGGAGAGCTGCGGGTAATGAACATAATAGCAGCAGCTACAGCTTCCGGGTGCTAATCCGCTACTACCCAAACGCACTGGACTGACGTCCAGGCTCACCTATCCCCGTTTTTACAGATGGAAAATCGAGGCTCCAAAAGCCTTCAGAAACCTGCCCAAAGTTACACAGCCGTCAGGTGGCGGTGCTGGGACCGGCATTCAGGTCTGCCTGAGGCTCACACCGGGTTCCACAGCCTGTGTGTTAGATGGGGGACTGCGGCCTTCGGCCTTCGGCCTTCGGGATGGCCCTACCGCCGCCCAGCCCTGCAAAACCGCCACCCGCCTGAACAGGGCGTCTGAGGGTAGTTCTCCTCCAGCATCTCCAGGCAGAAGCTTGGCAGGGGGAACGTTTCTCCACCCACTTGCTTTCCTGTCCCATGATGGCCCTTCCATCTGACTCACTCATTCACATATTCATCAACAAATTATTAGCGAGTACTGACTCTGCCCAGCTGTGGTCGAGGTACCGAAGGGGGCGGGTAAGCAAAGATGGATCAGTATGAAAGACAAGCACTTAACGTAAAAAGGCAATCCCAAGTGACATGATGAGGACCACGGGGTGTGAGCTGGGGAGGAGGGATCATCCCCAGATGGGGCAGGAGTGGAGAGGTATGAATTAAGGAAAGTTCTGAGGGGGTGGAGTTTGAGATGGGCCTTGAAGAGAGGGTAGGATTTAAATACATGTAGCCAATGGGAAGGACGTGCCAGGTCACGAGATAAGCATGGGCACAAGCTTAGCAGTGGGAGCAGGTCCATGGGTGGAAGACAGGATGGCACTGGTGGGTGGGCTGCGTGCTGTGGCACAAGTCACATGAGTCACAGCCGAGGCCTTCTGGAGTGGGATCAAGAGAGCTGGAAATGAGGCCCCAGAGGTCCTGTGAAGACTCCTGTCCCGAGTGGCTGGCCTGGCGAGGGACACACCTCCCACATTGTCCCGGGCTCCCTGTTGTCCTTGGAGAGGCCTCCATTGCCACGTTTACACCCTCCAACATCACTTCTCAGGCCTCGTCAGCCCCATGGATGGAGTTTAGATACATATGGCATCAGGGCTGGAAGGGAAGTTTAGAGAGCACGTCACCCAGTGTTTAAACTTAAAAAGAAAAATCTGTAGGATCCCCCTATTCAAAGAGGATCACAGGAACCTCAAAGAGAAAACAGATAAGTGGATCCACTTGAAGCCGGTTGGCGCCCTGGCCATCCTATCTCCCAGCGCTTCCCACTGCAGCTCCTGGACATCCCTGGGGAATCTAGGACTTGAAGAACCTGCACCCCTTTCATCTGACAGGTGTGGAGTCTGAAGCCTGGAGAGGAGACACAGAGGCACCAGATCACCTGGCAATGGTTCAGCGCTCTCGATCTCGTGTCTAAGATCAGGGGAGAAAACCAAACTAAGTACAAAGATGGAGGGGGGTGCGGTTTCCCAGGATGCATCTCTCTTCCTTGGTAGCAATGATGCCTGGAGCCTGGTGGCTGGAACATACCCAGCCACTCTGTGGCCTAGGGGCAGCTGACACTGTGCTTATCTCATTCTCAACCTACTGAAGGAGGGAAATTGGGCCAGGTCCACTCCTACCAGGGAGAGTGGGGGACAGGCACCCAAAAATCCTAATATAAAGGGAGGGTTCTCTGGGTAAAATGGTTGTTTTCCACATGTGCTGGGCGTTTTACTATTTACCAAAGCATTTTCATAGATATGATTTGATTTAATGCTGACGATCAGCCTGTGAAGTAGATAGTCTCCCCATTTTACCACTGATGGGGGTGAGGCTCAGAGAGGCCGAGGGAACTGCTCGTCACACAGCTAGTAAGGAGGCAGGGACAGTTCTCTCACCTGGGCCTTCTAACAATGGGTCTAGAGCACAGTGTGAGTGAGAGCAGGAAGCAGGCGGCTCCGTGCGTGTGCGTGTGTGCGTGTGGGTGCGTGCGTGTGCGTGCATGCGCACGCGTGTGTGCATGCGTGTGTGTGTGTGCACGTGCATATGTGTGTGCGTGTTGGGAGGCTGCCAGAGAAAAGTGGAAACCCGGGGCTGGGAGCATGCCTGTGGATTATTAGTTGGCAACTGCTCCTTTAATCATATGCATCTGCCTCGAGACTACGGAAGCCTCAAGGGAGGGACTCCTGGACTAGGCTGACCAGATGTCCCGTTTTCAACGGGACAGAAAACAATGGTGCTGTCCTGTTTCAAACGGAACGTCTGGTCAGCCTATGGACGTCTCAAATTTAGCCCAGTGAGACGAGGCTGACCAGACGTCCCAGTTGAAATACGTTGTTTTCTGTCCCACTTGAAATGGCACATCTTGTCAGCCTACGTGGATCCCAGTGCCTAGCTCAGTGACTGTCAGTGCCCGGTCAATATCTGTGGCTAGAACCTGATCGAAGAGGGCGTGCTTGTGACCTCGTTCCTGGGTGAGCGTGTCTCAAACCCCAGCGGCTGCCTTGCCCACAGCCCATCATCGTCTCCCAGGTCTGACATCTTCCCACTTCCTCTTCTCCTCCTGCAAATGGGGAGAAACAGCCACACAACCGCTGTCAATATGTAAGAGGAAAGCAAAGAACATGCAGGGCATCCTTGCCCCGGGGGATGGGGGTCGGGGAGGGGTCTTTGTCACCCCTCCCCACCCCAAACACAGGGAGTCAACCCCAGCTTTCCCCTTCAGAGTCCCCCGGCCCTGCCTGTTCCACCAGGATGAGGTAGGTGGCCATGATCCTCTGTCCCAGCAGCTCTGGGAACCAAGCCTGATCCCTGGTGATTGCAGAGGCCGCTCGTCTGGGCTCTGGATAATTCTGGGACCAGTGCCCAGCGCAGCACAGGAATAAAGAAGATATCCAAGCTCAAGATGCCATCACAAAGGTCTAGACAGATCTCTCCTGCTCCTCTGAAAGAAAACTGGGTTGCCCACCCCTCTCCTTTACAGCCCTGTCTTCTTTCTCAGCCTCAAGGAAACACAGTGTACAGCACATGCTTTGACATACACAGGAATCTTCAAGACACATGGCTGATGAGAACCCCCCAGCCCCGTGCCCTCTTTCTGCCACATGATCAGAGAGACACTTGCATCTGAGTGCCCCCGAGGAGAGGCTTCTGGGAGGCCGACTCAGACAGCCAGCACTCCTCCAGGGCTTGGCACATGTGATTTTCAGATAAGGCACCTGCGCCTATCTCCTTTGCTGGCATTAAGGGGACAGCTTCCCGGCAGCAGCCCTCCCTGCCCCCCACCCCTCGATCCTGAAAGTTGGCTTCTGCTGCTAAAGGGGCCATTTTCTGGGGTCTTCTTCTTTCCTTTAGGACTCTGCCAATAATCTCTTCACTCCCAGGAGGCACGGCATCAAACACAACAGAGGAATGATGACAAGGCTGAAAAAGCAGGTCCACTTTATTTACAATGATTAGTTGGTGACACATAGATCTTTGGGCTTTGCATGGCCTTGTTGAGAGACACCTGGGCAGGGGCCCACTCCCTCTGTGGGGGTACTGTACCCTCCTTCCTCATCCTGCTTCGAGAATCCAGCTGTCAGGACCCTCCTGCTCTGACAAGCTTCAACTTGGGTCCATCCCTCCTATATCCACTTTGTAGGTAGCTGGTGTCCCCAAGCACCTGCCAAAGGTTCTCCTTACCTCCTCTGGAGGTCCCGTCTTGGTCCTGATTGTGGGGCACCTAGTGGGGAACCACACACTTCTGTCTGCAGAGATGGGGTGGGTGAAGAGTCCTGTAGGGGTGCCAGGTGCTAGGGCACAGGCTTGGGCAGCTGCCTGGTGCGGAGAGCTGTGACCTGGCCTAAGGTGTTGTTCGGGTTGGTAGGACCATCCCAGTATCCTTCAGAGGCAAAGCAGTGAAGTCCCAGAAGTCCTCCAGCGGGCAGAGAGGCCCGGCACAGGGCCCGAGAGTTCTCCTGTGTGTACGGCAGCAGAATCAGTTCCCACCTGGGGCCTGGCCTCAGTTCTCCAGGGCCACTATTATCCCCCTGCAAGCATGCCTCCTCAGGGTTGGTCTCATCCTAGGGAGGGAGACTAGACTGGCCAAGTGCGGAGCCGCTGCCTCCATCTGGCCACCCTCCTGGATTTCTGAAAACCTCTCCCCTCTCCTCTTGAGAAGATGGTTTGGGAAGGAGGGGGTGGTCTATCAAAGAGACTTGGTGTAAAGCGTACGGGGCAATGCCACAACGGCGGGCGCCCAGAAACTCCGGCTCGGGGGAGAGGTGAACACTGAATACTGCTGGTCACCCCGCTTGTCCCCCAGTAATTAAGGGGCCTATGAGGCGTAACCCTGAGCCAGGATGAGGCGCAGAGCGGACAACAACGGAGACCACGAGGGAGGCAAGGGCCGGGGGCACCGGGGGTCGAACCGGGGTGGGGGGTGGGCCAAGCGGGCAGGGCCGGGGTTGGAGGCTGTGTTAGGCCGGCCGGGTCTGGGGCCGCGAGTCCCGCCCAGTCTGCGCTCAGCGCGCCTGGCCCGCGCGCTCCTTGGGACCGGCCTTCCAGCGGCGGGGCTGCGCGGGCGGTGGGGGAGCCGGGGCGCCCCGCAGGCTGCACGTCCTCAGCTCTCGGGTCAGGCTGAGCACCTCAGGCCGCTCGCGCTGGGAGGCTCCTTCCTGGCGCTCTTCCGTGTCCTGGTCCTCCTCCTCGTCCTCCTCCTGGATGCTGCTGAGGCGCGGCGCCCCACGGCCGCGCTCGGCAGGCGGGGGCCGGTAAGCGCACTTGGCGTTGAGCAGCCGGCGCAACGGGGCGCGGGGCACCGAGGCGGCGGCGCCCCCGGCGCGGAGGTGCTGCTGGCGCACGTGGCGCGCGTCGCTCTGGCGCTGCAGGCGCTTGAAGTCGCTGAAGGCCGCCAGCGCGGTCTGGCGGAGCAGGCGGGCCAGGGAGCGCGCCTTGTGCGCCCGCGCCAGCAGCACGGCGTGGCAGCGCAGCACCACGGCCTTGTGGCGCGCCTGGTGGCGGTAGACCCAGGCGAAGACGCGCGGGTGGCGGCCGTCCGCCGTGCAGTAGGTGATGCGCGGCAGGAGGTAGGCGTGCGTCGGCCTGCGGCCCCCCGAGGCCCCCGCGGCGCCGCGCTCGCTCGGCTGCATGCGGATGCCGTGCGGCCCCAGCGTCAGCTTCATCTTGGTGCCTCCGCCGGGCCCGCAGCGCGCCCAGATCTTGCCCACGGCGTCGTCGGTGCAGCCGTCGCCCTTGGCGTGAAGGGTGACGGCGTTGCCCAGGTACCACACGGTGTAAGTCGGGTCCTCCTTGTTGAGCTCCACTTTCTGGCGCCGGCTGCGAAAGACACGGCCCAGGCGCTCCAGCGGCCAGTCCGGCAGCAGGTCCGGGCAGGAGCGCAGGAAGCTGGAGAGCAGCGACGTGTAGGCGAGCCCCGGACTCAGGCTCTTCGCCTTGCACTTGGCCTCGTCCTCCACCAGCACGAATTTGTTACGTCTCCAGGGCAGCATCGCGGCGGCGGCCGAAGGGACTGAGGGCGCCGGGAACTCACGGGCGTCCTACCCGGCGGCTGGGGGGGAGGGGAGGCGCCCCGAAGTCCGCCGCCCCGGAGTGGCAAGAAGCTGGGCGGCGCCGGAGACAGACAGTGCCGGGCGCTGCCCAGTGCCGGGCAGGGCTAGCTTCACAGAAGCCCGGTGTCCAGCCGCGCTGGCAGCCGAGATGCCCGGGCGGCGGCGGCCGAGCGTCCGGGAAGCGCTTCCCCCCCGGGAGTCGCTCCAGCAGTCCGGGTAGCAAGGAGGGGGCAACGTCTGGGCGTGGTGGAGGCGCCCCCAGGCCCCTAACGGGGGTGTGGGGGGAAAGCCTGCGGTCCCCGCCACCCAAATGGAGGCTGTAGGGAGGTTGCCGGAGCGGGGGGCTGGCGGCTGGCTGCTCGGTGGGGTAGACCGACTGCGGAGGGGACTCCTTCAGGCGTCGCGGCTCCACCTCCCAGGGCTGCCTGCATCACCGGGCGGGACCGCTAGCTCTCTTGTCCCCTCCCCTCGCCTTCCTCTCTCTCCTCCCTCGCGCAGGCTAGCGCTGCTCCTGGCCGGAGACCCAGCACAGGCGCGGTAGAACGGGTTTAATCATTATTATTGGAGGGGTGGGGGTGCAAGGCATGGCTGAGGAGTAGAAGTCTCTTGAAATGTACGGGAGGGCTTTGCCAATGCAAATGCCTCTGCCTTCTCTGGTGGTCTTCAAAGCTCCGCCTGACGCACTGGGGACCCCCCCTCCTCTCTTTCTAGGATTCCCCCTGCCACTCAGCACAGCATGTCCCCACCCCCATTTCTGAGAGTGGTTTTGGGTGGGTTCCTGATGAGAATGGGCTGGCGGCACTTTGCCTCCTGTCTGCACAGCAGCAAGCCAGCTGAGGTGGCCCGGGCCATGCAGTGGAAAACTACTGTCGCCTGGTGAAGCTTTCTCCCAGGTTCTTCCAAGGTCGTGGGCCGGGCCGCTGTGCCTGAACTGGGAGGCCTGGTCACTGCTGCAGTGTCTGGTAGTGCCCCTGGCCTGGCCGGAGGCAGGCAGGGTAGCCTTTGAGGCTGTGGGAACCTTCCAGAGCAATCTGGGTCTGTGGGCATTGCAGATGAAAAGCTCCTTCTTTCTGGCCAAAGGGCAGCTTCTCAATTCTCCGTTGATTAAAAAGATAAAACTGAAAAAGAAAAAAGAAGAAGATAAAACTCCCGTTTGTGAATTCCTCCAGCATTCCCCACATCCCTGGGGCTGTTGTTCATTATTTCATTTAATGCTCAGGACAGCTCAGGCTCAGTTAAGTGACATGCCCAAGGTCACAATGCTGGTAGGAGGTGAAACTAGGGCTCCACTCAGGCCTGGGTGACCCATGAGTGACCCTTACTCCTCTGAGGCCACCGTTGGCTGTGTAGGGATGGGGCATTTTCCATCCTCCCCTGGGACCCTCCAATGGGGGCTCTTACTAGGGAGGAAGAAGTTCTAGTGTACTGGGAAAGAGACAGTTGGGTGTGGGGACACACCTCCCGCTTTTAGGATTTGCTAAGACACAATCTCCCTGGAATCCCAGGTCTGCTCTGATGGGGGCCCAGGAGTCACTGCAGTGGGCTCTCACCTGACCCCTTTCCTTGGCTTCAGAACGGGTCACCTGAGAACAGGTCACCCTCCAGGTCAGGAATGAGCCTAGAGGCTCAGCCCAATCAGACCAAAGCAAGTGATTTCTAAGAGTGGGGACAGTGGGAAGATGGCGTGCAGGGGCAACATGCAGGGCCAGAGGGCATGAGTAGTGATTGGCTGGGTTCAGAATCCCCGTGGAAATAAAAGCAAAAAATGCACAGTGGGGCTGCATCACTGAATGCTCCGAAAATGGCATGCAAATAAAGAATAGGAAATAATTTAGGATTATGGAATCTTACCTTTGGACAGGCCTCACAGATGGTCTGGTCCACCACAGCCTCAGTTTGTTCTATTTTCAATACATAAATGTCTTTATTACCTTTTGTTGATTATAAAAGTAATGCGTGCTTGTGGTATAAATCACACGAGAAGGACAGGGACGTCTCCGGGTGTTCCCACCCCAAGGAGATAGCTGTGGCCTCATTTCCCCACCAGAGAACAAGCTTTGGGAAGCACAATGATCATTCTAGTGCTTTTCATGGCTCCAGAGTTTTGCCTGTCGGGGCCAATAGAGACACTAACTCAACCAGCTCCCTTATAGAAACAACTTCGATGGTTTTTAACCTGAAGGACAGCTCATTGAAGCATCCTCCTGTCTCTTGCCTTACGTCTCCCAGATCCATCTTTTGGACCTTACTTTGGGGTTCCCCTCCCCCAACATGGCAGGGGCTGGTGGGAGCGGCCAGCAGCAAAGTCTCATTTTGCAAGGCTGAGATACCTCCAAGCTTTTGTCCAAGGCTAGCTTCCTGCGGTTGCTAGGGTTAACACAAAGACACGGGACATCCAGTTAAATTTGGGTTTCAGATAAACAACAATTTTTCCTAAAAGTATTGCATGCATTTTATCTGGGACCTGAGCACCCCCCTGCCTACCAGAGAACACGCGAGAACACGGGCAGGTGTGCACTGCCCTTGGGAGCCTCCCTAGGCTTGCTCACCTAGTCCTGGTTCTGTTCTGTTCCCACTGGTTTTGGAAACTCCTCTGGGGCGTGGAGAGGGGGTGTCATGAGGATTGCGTGAGATCACAGTAAGCAATAGTCTGTTTTTTATGTTAAGTCCCTTGGACCTCAGATCAGCATTTGACATTGCTCACCCTTGGGAGTTCCCTGGTGGTGTAGTGGCTAAGGCTTCGGCGCTGTCAACACTGTGGCCTGGGTTCGATTCCCAGCCAGGGAACTACCCACATACAAAAACAAAACAAAACAAGACATTGCTGCCCTTTTGTTACCTTGTTAACCACTGGCCTTGGCCTCCTTGGCAGGAATTCCAGTGCCCCCCTCCCACTTCCAGGACCACTCTTCACTTCTTCGGCTCCTCCATACACCCCCAGACTTGGCCTTCTGCTCTTCAGTGTGGCTTCCCTGGGCCACATTGGAGGAAGAATTGTCTTGGGCCAGACATAAAATACACTAACACTAACGACAGCTGAAGAGCTAAAAAATCACAAAAACATCTCATAATGTTTTAAGAAAGTTCACGAATTTGTGTGGGGCCACATTCAAAGCCATCCTGGGCCACATGTGGCCTGCGGGCCGCGGGGTGGACAGGCTTGCTTTAGAGGGCTCAGCTGCCCTCGGAACTTCCACCATACTTTCTTTTCAGGTTGTAGAAAAGCCAGCTGTGTCCCACTTAGCCAGGTAGAGTTCAAGGCCATCTTTGCCATGAAGCCTCCTGTCCCTTCACTGCAGCCCCAGAGAAAACTCCCAACTTTGCATCAGTTACGTAGACTGGCATGCACTTGGATTCTTTTTTCTTTTTTTTAAATTTAATTTTTCTTTCTTTCATACCCATACTTATATTAGTTTAAAAAGTCAAATAGCTGGCTTATAGCAGACAGATAATTTAAAATAAGTCAAAGCCCTACCCTACCCTTCCCGGGTCTCAATTCTCACTTCCAAAGACACATTTTAGATGGCACTTTGGTCTTAGGCCTTTTTATTTTTAAATAATACTTCTAATTCAGATTTGCCACTTTTCAAGACATTGTCTATTGCCTCTGTGCTATGCAAGAGGAAGATTTAACGCCCTCTTAGCTACCGCTTTCACACACATTTTTCTTTTTTTTTGTTTTTGCCTTTTCCAAAAATGCATAATCACCTCATTAAAACAAACAACAACTTCCTTACGAACGTAGCACTAATTCATCCCCCACTGTCCAAGCTGGTGATCTTTCAGGTCTACGTGTTTCTTAGAGACTCCTCTCGGAGACCTGCTCCCTGCACACCTGCATGTTGTCCTGGGACTCTGCTCTCCTACCATCCTGGGTATTGTTTTGCCTCTCTCCTGTTTGGATCCTGTTTTCTGGATCCCTTGCCTTTCCCCCCACCCCCACCTTGGTTTATGTTTTTGTTTTGGAGTTCTCCAGTCGCTTTGATTGATAGTTCTGCTAGGTGGAGATTTCTAGTTCGCAAATACATTTCCCTCAGAATTTTCAGGGCATGATTCACCGTTGCTGTTGAAAAGTCAAATGACATTCTGATACCTAATCTTGTATGTGTGATCCAATTTTTCTCTCTGGCAGTTTCTAGAATTTTCCAGAGGTCTCAAGTTTCATAATGATGTGCATTTACTCTGGGCCCTTTGTGGGCCTTTTAATCTGGAAATCAATTTCTTTTAATGTGGAAATCAATTGGGGGGAAATTTCTTGGTGATTATTTGTTGCCTCCATTCTGTTTTCTGGTTTTTGCTTTTTCTATTTTAGTTGGATGTTGGACCTCTTGGATTGATCCTCTAATTTTTAAAAAGGTTCTTTCCAATTTTTCCATTTTTAAAATGTTTGTTCTATTTTCTGGGACATTACTTCAACTTAATCTTCCAACTTTTCTATTAAATTATTTTTATGTCTCTTCTCATAATTTTTCATTTCCAAGAGCAATTTCTTGTTCTTTTTAAAAATAGCATCCTATTCTTATTCATGGACATGATATTACCTCCTCTGTCTCTAAGAATGTCAATTATAGCTACTTAAATTTTTAAAATGTTTAATTGTGGTAAAGAACACATAACAAACAATTTACCGTCTTAGCCATGCTTAACGGACACTTCAGTATTGTTATGTGTATTCACACTGTTGTGCAGTCACTGTCCAGAACTTTTCCATCCTGCAAAATCAAAGCTCCACACCTGTTAGACGACAGTTCTCCACTTCTCTCTCTCCCTAGCTCTTGGCAAACCACCATTCAACCCTCTGTCTCTGTGAATTTGACTCCTCTAGATTCTTCACGTAAGTGGGATCTTAATAGTATTTGCCTTTTTGTGACTGGCTTATTTCACTTAGCATGATGTCCTCCGTGCTCCTCCATGTTGTAGCATGGGTCAGAATTTCCTTCCTTTGTAAGGCTGAGTGAGAATCCATGACACGGATGGGCCATACAGCAGACGCTTCGTTAACCAGAACTTAAGCAACCAGCATTCTCAAGCACCCGCCAAAAAGCCAGCTTGAGATTTTGCCAGTTGCTTGAGTTCCAGCTAATGGAGCGTCTACTTTCTCATTCATTTCTTTGGCATTTACCAATTCCCATGGATACCAGTTTCCTGAGAGTCTACTGTATTTTGTTTATCCGCTCATCCAGTGATGGACAATTGGGTTGCTCCCACCTCTGGGCTATTGTGAATAATACTGCCGTGAACATGTGTCCTTTGATGCGCAGAAGTTTTAAATTTTGATGTATTCCAATGTATCTGTTTTTATTTTTGTTGCCTGTCCTTTGGTGTCATATCTAAGAAATCATTGCTAAATCCAATATCATGAAGCTTTTGTCCTGTGTTTTCTTCTGAGTTTATAGTTTTAGGTCTTTGATCCATTTTGAGTTAATTTTGGGATAAGGTACGGGTCTCCCATCATTCTTTTGCATGTGGAGATCTAGTCTTCCCAGCACTATTTGTTGAAAAGAATGTCTTTTTCCCAATGGATGGTTTTGGTACCTTTGTCAAAATCATTTGACGAAATATGCAAGCATTTGATTTTGTCTCTTTCCTATTCCATTGGTTTATATGTCTGTCTTTATGCCAAAACCACACTGTTTTGATTACTGTAGCTTTGCAGTAAGTTTTGAAATTAGAAAGTGTGAGACCTCCAACTTTGTTCTTATTCAAGACTGTTTTGGCTAATTAGGGTTCCTTGAGATTCTATATGAATTTTAGAATGGGTTTTTCTATTTCTGCAAAAAATGCCATTGGAATTTTGATAGGAATTGCATTAAATCTGTAGATTACTTTGGGTAGTATTGAAAATTTAATATGATGTCTTGCCACTTATTTGTATCTTCTTTAATTTCTTTCAGCAATGTTCTGTAGTTTTCAGTGTGCAAGTCTTTTGCTGCCTTGATGAAGTTCATTCCTAAGTATTTTATTTTTTTGATGCTATTGTAAATGGAATTGTTTTCTTAATTTCCATTTCAGATTGTTCATTATTAGCATATAGAAATGCAACTAATCTTTGTGTGTTGGTTTTGTATCCTGTAACTTTGCTGAACTTGTTTATTCTAGAAGGAGTGTGTGTGTGTGTGTGTGTGTGTGTGTGTGTGTGTGATTTTTAGGGTTTTCTCATTATAGTTGGTTTTAAAAGGCTGCTTCAGTTTTATGCTTTGTTCTGCTCCCTGAGTTATTTTCTTTCTGTTTTAACTTTTTTATAATTAACTTAAAAAAATATACATCTTTGACTTGCATGTTTATAGCTTTCCTCCGACATCTGGTTATCATTGTGTCTGAGAGGCACAAAAGCTAACTGGAAACTTTTTATGCACGGGAGTTGAAAGGGGATAAAAGGGACTTGTTTTGTGTGGTCTCATTATTTCATGTTAGGAAATCCTGACAAAGACTCTCTCCTTGCTGAGAATTTAGCCAGGCTCCTCCGAACGCTTTTCTCAACTAATCCCCACCCTAGCCCTGTTCTGCACCTCCCTGTTTCAGCACGAATCCTGTGAAGTCAGGTTAGACAGAACCCCCAACCCTCAATATCTGATCAAATTTCTCATCCCCCACCTTCCCCAGCGGGTGTCTGGTCACCCTGGGTTGCCTTCAGCAGGATTCCTGTTGAGTTGGTTTAACCAGAATGCTCTCTGCCCCCTGATGTCCCCTGTTAGTAACTTACCCCCATGGCCCCTACCCTGCTCCCTGGCTATACATCCCCACTTGTCCCTGCTGCTTTTGGAATTGAGCCGTTCTGTAGGAGGTCTCTTTTCCCCTATTGCAATTATTCCTGGTTAAAATCTGCTTTGGTCACGTTACCTACGGTCCAGCTCTGTTTTTTCTTTAACAACCCTCAAATGTCTGTAGGTCTTTTTTGGGTGGGTGGGTGGGGAGGCTGGCCACTGTCTCCAGAGAGAGCTGCTATAGCCTTCTGCCCATAGGGGACAGTGCTGTACCAGGCCGGCTGCCAGCACTCTGCAGGTGGATGGAGATGGGGGTCCTGCCTCCTGTTTCACTAAGCAGCGTGCAGGCTGCCAGTCAGTCTATGTTCAGCATGGTGCCCCCCCCCCCTCATCCTCTGCTGGGGCTGGGGTCCTCCGTGCAGAGGTGCTTTGGGTCATTTTCCTCAGAGAGCAACGCTCCGGTCTTCTGATGCCAAGGTGGGGTTGGGAATCTCCATGCTGCTCAGAAGAGGGGAGGGGATCGGGGGGTCTCACTGAGGGCTTTATCCCAATCCTCAGTTTTTATGTACCACCTGCATCCTTATAACCAAAGGATGGCGCTTGGAGTTCCCGGGACCCCCGGGGCTCCCATTATGCTATGGCTTGATTCTGGTTGGGTTCTCGTCTTTTCCCTTCTCCTGAGCTGTTACCCCTTGTCCATGTGCCTTCTGCCCTCCGAAATGTTAACACCTCTCAGCTGCTCTCAGCGCCTCGCTCTTTCCCCCCGTCAGTGCATTCCACTTTGATTCCTTTAGTGTCATTTTAGTGAGGCTTGTGGGAAAGAGTGGGGAGTTGAATGGACGTTTTCTCTGTCTAACGGCAGTCTCTCCTCCGTGGTTTGCTGATGGCTGAGAGCTGCGCTCCGGCTTCATGTAGCACATTCACTTGGTCTCATTGTCATTTGTCCCCGGGAGTGTTAAAGTTCTGCAGTGTGTATCCATTATGATTAATCCGTGTTTGCTCATTCAGTAATCCTTTCCTGCCAAATGAGGGAGTTGGACCCATTTGCCACAGTCCTTTCTGGTTTGGACTAGATTCTGCTCTTAGGCATCACTTTATTAAGTGGCTGCTGAGCAAAACTGGACAGTGTGAGGACACGTCAGGCATTCCTTGGCCCCCAGCTCCTGGTGTTCGTGCCTGAATAGGGCTGAGCCCCGTGATGAGTGAGGTGTTGTGGAAATGGCACCCTGTGATTTCTGAGGCTAGGACAGGAAGGACAGTGTGGCTTCTGCTCTGTTTCTTGGATCCCTTGCTACCATGTCATGAGGACACCCAGGCAGCCCTACGGAGACATCAACATGGCAGGGAACTCAGGCCTCCTGACAACGGTCACCGTCCATGCGAGGGAGCCATCTTGGAAGTGGACCCTCCAGCCCCATTGGACGTCTGGTCAAGCCATCAGATGACAGTGGCCCCAGCTTACACCTCGACTACAACCTCTGTGAGAGACCCTGAACTGGAACCATGTGCCTAAGCGGCTCCCAATTCCTGACTTACAGAAACTGTGAGATAATAAATGTTTCTTATTGTCTTCAGTCACAAAACTTTAGGAGAATTTATATTAGAAAACCAATACAATCCTAATTTATCACATTGGCTCCCCAATCCCTGTCTGATGACTGCACCCCAGGCTAGGGTCCTTCCAGTCCCTCTAACCACTGAGCACCTTTCTGCCTCAGGACCTTTTCACATGCTGTTCCCCCTTGATCTCTCCTCTTCACGGCCTACCCATCTTTCAAGCTAATGCTTAAATGTCTCTGCTCTAGGGAAAGCGTTCCCCGAGCTCTCCTGACTTCCCCAGGCTCAGCCCTTCCAGAATTGTAATCGGTTCGTTATCTGTATGATCGTTTCTTTAATGCCTGTCTCCTTAGTCCCGAGCACTCTGAGAACAGTGTTGACTCTACGCGCCCTGGGCCGCGTCTGGAACTTAGTAGGTGCTCGAAAGAGATTTGCTGCGGAGCTGAATGAGATTTGCTCTTGTTGTGGGACTGTTTTCTTCCCTTCCACCACAGGAAAATCAGCTTAGAGCAAATCCTTAGTTGATGGCAGGTCAGTACAGTATTCCATTTTTTAAAAAAACTTATTGGGGTGACATTGGTTAACAAGAATTACATAGGTTCCAGGTGTACAGTGCATCATCTATGTGTTGCATTATATGTTCACAGGTCAGTATATTATTGTTAAAGGACAGCACATATGCTTTTATATTTTTTAAAAAGGCTCACTTTGGACAGTGACTCATTTTGTGACCTTGGGCTGCCTGCCTTTCCTCTTGAAAATAGCAATTGGTACAATGCTTCTCTTGAAACCTGGGGACTGTTTCATTCAGAGAGATTTTGGCAAGGCTTTCAGTGCCCTTAAAGTACAATTTTCTTAATATCCAGGTGGTTGTAAGTGATTATATAAGTGATGCATAGAAACGTGCTATGACTGTGTGGATGTATCCCAGTTATAGGTGTGTGTGTGTGTGTGTGTGTGTGTGTGTGTGTGTAGCAGGAAGACAGGGAGAGGTAGGGACTGGGAGCACCTAGTTTGAAAAACAGCACATCACAAACCCCACACACTGTGTGAATCGCAGTGTCACCTGAATGCTGAGCCCACAGGTAAAAACATCCTTTGAGATAGTTGGGGCTGTGAGTGGGAAAGGTTCCCAGAGGAGGTGACGAAAGCAGGAGTAGAAGTTGGGGAGAGGCTGGCCTTCACACCAAGAAGTTGCCAGCTCTGCCCCCCACCTGCTTGCACACCAGGCTGGTTGCTGGAAGGTGTGTGTGTGTGTGTGTGTGTGTGTGTGTGTGTGTGTACGTACGCCTCTTGGTGCTAGACTGGGACACATTTGTGCATGCATATTTTTTAAAAGAAGAGTTATGTTCAGCTCACAAATAAATATAAATGAATTTAAATAATTTAAAGGAAATGTGAATGATCTCTATACTGAAAGAACAGTCAATCGTAAGTCATTGCTGAGAAATATTAAAGAAGATTTAAATAAATGAAAAGATATGAAATCTGTGAACTTGACAGCTCCCCAAGTTTAAAGACTTTTCTGATGAAATAGGTGGTAATATTGTAAATGTTTTTTGATGGTATATAATAAAATGTGTCAATTTTTGATTGATTAAAAAAAAAAAGAAGCGTCTGTGTTTGCTCTAGAATGCTCACGAACATCCCAAATTCTGCTGCAGATTTACTCGGAGCTGTGTTCGTTTCTAGTTCATTTGGCTCTGTTCTTCCTAACAATAACAAACCCATATTTACTTCAAGCTTACCGTGCGCTGGGCATCACGCTAGGCCTTTTCCTTTATCACAGCCAGTCCTCACAATTACTTTTGCAAGCAGGAACTATTAATTCCCATTTTACAAATGAGGGAACTGAGATGAGGCTCAGAGAGGTTAAACAACTCCCCTAAGGCCACACAGCTAGTAACTGGCAGCACAGTGACTAAAATTGGTTCGGTAGGCTTTTAACCTTTGGAAAAACTGTGTATTTGTGACTAAGGAATGAAGAAGGAGGAATGTGACCAAAGTCACTCTTCATTCTGAAGGATTTTAAGCATAAAGGAGGCTTCAGAGCAGCATTCATCTACAACCAGATGCCCGAGGACTGAGTGGCAGACACGGAGGAGGTGAGCAAGGGTGACAGATGAAAATGTTATTTTCGACGCACCTGCATTTGAAAGATAAGCTCTTGGTCCATCCATCCAATCACAATTCAGTTCAAATCAAAATCATGTTCACATAACGAACAGAAGCGTCTAAACCCAGGCCAGTGTTAGGATAGAGCTGGGTCTCAGCAGTGACACAGCCCCGAGGAGCCACCTGGGCCCACCAGGCCCTGAGCTAGATAAGGTGGGATCAAAGACAGGGCCAGCCGAGGGGCTGTCGAGGCTGGCTCCCCCGCGTGATGACCCTGACCTCAATGTGAATCCCCCCACTTGGCCCCGTGATCTAACCACATGTATGGCAGGCACAGGGTCCCTGTCTGGGGCTTAGGGTCTTGCTTAGGAGAGGGATATGTGTCAATAATAAACAAATTATTATTCAAATAATTACTTAACTATCTGGTACGAAGAAGGGAGTGCTGCGCAAGGGGCTCATAATTTAGTCGAGGGCGTCAGAGGCCCCCTGACTGAGGAAGCCATTTCTCTTGAAACTTAGAGGTGCTGCCAGGGGAGGGACTACGCAAAAAACCACAAAAGTAGTGTCTTAGTTGTCCATGTAACAAATCCTCCCTCCCCCAAACTTAGTGGTTTCAAACAACAATAATCATTTCATGATCTCTCATGGTTTCCGTGGGCTATTTGGACTAGGAATTTGGGAGCAGCTCAGCTGGGCAGTTTTCGGGGTCACCTTCCGGGTCAGCTGGGGCTGAAGGCCACTCGGGCGTGGCCCCCCTCTGCACCTGGCTGGGTGGTGCTGGCTGTTGGCTGAGGCCTCAGTTTCTCTCTCCTGGAGTGTCCTCGTGGCAGGGTAGCCGATTTTCCTTGTGCTGAGCGAGCCAGGAGGCCACAGTGCAAGGTGACTAGTCTCAGAGGTCACAGAGTGTTTCTCTGCCGTGTTCTGCTGGTCACGCAGGGTAGCCTGGATCCAGTGGGGGAGGGGACAGTTCAGGATGTGACCGCTGGGAGAGCGGCCCACTGAGAGGCATTTGGGGGGGCTGGTTAGGAAGGACAGATCCGTCAGGGTTAAACTGTGGGCCCTCCACGCAATGTTTTCCTGCCCCCGGTCTCCCCGTGCACCCCTTAAATGACTGGGCCTTCGGTGGGGGCAGATGTCCTTGGTATTCCCCAGTGTTGCTCACAAATCGAAATCCCTTTTCCTCCCTAAATCTCCCATGTCACCGGGCCGGGCCACCCACGGCCGCCCCCGCTGCAGCCCCGGGGCCCTCCTTCCTCAGGGTTCTAATGCCCGGCTCGCTGGTTTCTCCGTGTGGCTCCCGCTTCACTCTCGCCGACTTCACTGTCTGCAAAAATGACCCTCCGACGTTCCAGCGTCCTGCGTCACCCTCTGAGGATCTTGGCCTCCACCTCATCTGAGCCCTCATTCCCGCTCTCATACCCTTGACCTTGCCAACGCCAGTACCGGCCCCCCTTCCCAGGGCAGTTTCGAGCATCCCACCTGCTGGTGCTCCATCGCCAACAACGCTTTGACTCCCCCTCGCCCGCCCCGTTACTGAGCTGGCTTCCCTCCTTGGCACAGCGCATGTCCCTCCTGTCCCGGGACTCCAGGACTAGCGTCCTGTGGCGGCTGGGACCGTCCAGGAGCTTAACACGACGCAATGCCTTCCCTTACAGCTCTGGAAGGAGGAGTCTGGGGCGGGTCTCCCCGGGCAGACACGGGAGGGCCGTGTTCCCTCTGGAGGCCCGAAGAGAGAATCTGCGTCCCTGCCCGTCCAGCTCCCAGCGGCCAGCCGCGTTCTTCGGCTCCCTGACCTGCCTCTTCCAGGCAGCAGCGTGGGGCTGGGATGACACGGGGCCTATCTGGGTCTCCCCAGGTCATGGTTAACCGATTACCAACCTTAAGTCTACCTGCAACCTTAATTCTAATTCCCGTTTGTTATGAAATCGAACCTATTCAGAGACGCCAGCGATTAGGAAGTGGGGGGCTTTGGTGGTGGTGGTGGGGCATCGTTCTGCCTCCCACACGCCCCTGAAATGCATTGCCTTTCCCCCAGTTTATTTTACTAACCTGAGAAAAAATCTCAAATCTTGTTTCATGCAGCTGTCCGCCCATTCCATGCAGCTCGGCCTGGCTGGACACAGAAACCACAGCTCACCCCACGTTCGTGACCACCGTCTGCAGTAAGCCCTCAGCCGGCCAGGCGCTTGCACACCATTTCCCCGGCCCATTCACCCCATTCAGGCTCTGTCTCCTCCGTGACGGTTCCACACCTCCGCCTCGCTCTGCAAACCCCCACGCCTCCTTCCTTGTTTTCACTCTCAGCTGAGGCCTTTACCTCCTACTTTCCCAAGAAAACTGGGGCAGTGAGGAGGGAATTTCCTCAGACTCAGGAGGGCATGCACTCGCCCACCTGCGCCTGTTAGTGCACAGCCTCCCTCTCTGTGGGAGGGACCCACTGCCAGGAGCCCTGCCTTGGCCCTGGGGCCAGGAGCCCCCATGCTCACCTTGTCACTGCTGAGAGCCCCTGCTCTTCCTTCTGGGTCATCACTCCCCCCCCCCCCTTTTTTGGATCATTTTCAATTAGCACGTATGCGGGCCGTATTTCTTCCCTCACACAAGACCAGAACAAACACAAAATCAGATCCTTTCTGGATCTTCATACATCCTCTCTGTTCAGTCACTGCTGGTTTCTCTGCTTTCCTTTATGGCAAACCTTGAAACAGTGCTCCCTGCTTCTGGGGCTCCGTCTCTTCTCTCTCACTCTCCTGGATCCGCTCACCTCTGTCCTTGGCTCCCACTGCGCTTGTCAAGGTCGCTGGTGACCTCCAAGCCGCTGAATCCAATGGTGGATCCCTGGCAGCACTTGGTGCAGCTGACCACCCTTCCTCCTGAGCACACTTCCTTTACGTCCTTACTTGCTGTCCCCCTTGCTCACTGGCCACTCATCTCAAGCTCCTTTGCCGAGTTCTCATCTCCTTGACTTGAGATGTTGGAGTGCCCCACGCTCCCTTGAAGATCTCATCCGGGCTCGTAGCTTGAAATCCCATCTTATAAGCTAACAACCTCCACATTCTATCTGTAGACGGACCTCTCCTCTGCACGCTAGACTCTTTCCTACCTTCCACATGGAGGTCAAATAAACTTCTCAGAAGTGAAATGATGGCCATGCCAGCCTCCCAGGTACTCAGGCCAAGAACCTGACATCAGTCTTGATTCCTCTTTCCCTCACGCCCAAGCAACCTGAACCCATTCACGTCAGCTCCACCTGCGAGTGTATCCAGGCTCCCCCTGCTCGCCAAGTCCACGGCTCGCACCCTGGTCCAGCCACCTCCCACTCTCACCTGCCCTCCCTGCCTGTGCCCTGGGCCCTACTCTGCTCCGTAATGGAGACCCTCTTAGAAGGCGAGTCCAATCGTGTCCCTCCCCTGTTCAAAACCCTTCGGTGACTCCCTGTCATTGTCTGCTCAGGCAGCTATAACAAAATGCCATAGACTGAGGGGCTTATAAATAACGGAAACTTACTTTTCACAGTTTTGGAGGCTGGGAAGTCCAAGATCCAGGCACAGGCAGCTTCGGTGTCTGGCAGGGCCTACTTCCTGGCTCACAGGTGCCTGTCTTCTCACTGTGTGTGTCCTTGTGTGGTGGAAGGGACCAGGGAGCTCTCTGGGGTCTCTCTTATAAGGACACTAATCCCATTCGTGAGATCTCACCATCATGCTCTAATCACCCCCAAATGCCCCACCTCCTCATACCATCTCACTGGGGATTAAGTTTGAACACCTGACTTTTGTGGGGACACAACCTTCAGGGGACACAAACCTTCAGTCTACAGCATGCCCTGTGGCCTACTGGGCTCAAATGAGCTGCTCCCCATCCTGGCTGACTTCACCCGGTATCATTCTCCCCCTCGATGTGATCACGCCACACTGGCCTCACAGGCTCTGCTAACAGGTCAGGCCCACTCCCACCGAAGGGTCCTCCCACTGGCTGTTCCTTCCACCAAGAACGTTCTTCAGACACTCTTGGGTCCCCTCATCCCTTTCTTCGCATCTCTGTTCAGATGCCACCTCCTCAGTGCAGCTTGCTGACTACCCCATTTAAAACTACGACCCCCGCCACCCCTGCACCAGCACTCTCTGCCTTCATTCTCTGCTGCGTTTTCTCCACTGACACTTGTCACCATCTGTATTAGTTTCCTATTGTCACTGTAACAAATGACCACAAATCATGGTTTAAAACAACACAAATTTATTATCTTACAACCTTGGAGGTCAGAAGTCTAACACAGGTCCACGGGGCTGTATTCCTTTAAAGGCATCTGTTTCCTTGCCTTTCCCACCTTGCAGAAGCTGCCTGCCTTCCTAGGCTCAGGGCCCTTTCCTCCATCTTTGAAGCCAGCCGGTAGCACCTTCTCTCTCTGACCTCTGGCCTCCCTCTTGTGAGGTCCCCTGTGATTACCTTGGGCCCACCTGGATAAACCAGGACAATACTCTCAATCTCCAGATCCTTAACTTTATCCCATCTGCAAATCCCTTCTGCTGGGCAAACTATTCACATAGTTCACAGGGATTAACTCGGACATCAACCTACTGCACCTTCTGATAAACCATATTTTCCTTTATTTATCCTCTGTCTTCTTTAGGGCAGGATTTAGACTCCTCCAGGAGGATTTTTTTATGTGTAACCCTAGTGCCTAGGACTATTCATGACTAGTAGTAGATGCTCAATAAATACAGTTGATCCTTGCCAACCCCGTGCAATTAAAAATAAGCACGTATACTGAAGTTGGCCCTCCGCATACGTGGGTTCCCAACTGCAGATGGCAAATACTGTTGTGATTGGTTGAATCCTCAGCTATGAAACCTGGGGACGCAGAGGGCCGACTGAATATTTACTGAAAGAAATCCACGTGTAAGTGGACCTGCACCTTTCAGACCTGTGTTCCTCAAGGGTCAACTGTCTATGTTGAATGAACATCTGTTCTTCGGATTACGGCTGTGCTTGTCAGCTCTTGAGACACGTGCCACCAGCAACAGTAACAGAAAGCACCTGCCACCTATGTGGGCAGGCAGTGTTGACAGTGCCCGGGGTGGCTTTGAGGAGGGTGCTGGGCAGCCCCCCAACCCAGGCAGGCTGATGGGAGCGGCACCTCTCTCCCAGCACCCATTTTTTTTTGGAAGGTTGTTTCTGTGCAATTCGATTGAATTCTTTGATGCTTATTGAGTCTGAGGTGGAAGGCTCGGTCCCGCCCTGACGCTCCAGGAGATGTCTAGAAAGAGCCTCATCTCCGTCAGATTTGAGCCCGAGATTCATCTTCAGTCTGGCACACAGTATTTTGTTACCGTGGCAACTGAACTTCTAAAAAAACGGATGTCAAGTAACACGAGGATCCGAGTGCTCATGGCAACCGCCATTCTGCATATTTTTGGGAGAAAACGTGTCTTGCCTTCTTCCTGCCTGTCAGTTGGGGAGGGGAAGGTGAGGTTAGCAGCACCAGGTTTCCTCCCAGAATTGATGAGACACTGAAATTTCTGGCCATAACGGGGTCCGAGGCTGGCCCCCTCCCCCAGTATAAAAGCAGGGCTGTCGACAAGGTCACGTCACCTATTCCTTCCCCTCAATGCTTGGAAGGAGGTTGGCCTTCCGCCCCTCCCTTCTGAGCTGCTCTAATTCCTGGAGACTTGCTTGCATTCTGCCAGGGACATACATGGGACCCCGCACATACCCTGCGGGCTGAGGATCTGACAGGGGTAGGCGTCACCATTCGCCCATTCATCCATTTAGTTGCTCATTGATTCATTCATGCATTCCCTCAGTAAACATTCACCAAGAGTCTACTGTGTGCCGGGCCGTGCTGGGGCCTCAGAGCCAACAGGGCGCCGGCCTCGCTCCCCAGCTCAGAACCTTGCAGGGGAGATAAGGGAATGCACGGACTACACTGCAGCTTGGAAGAGAGAGGCGTGCACGAGCAGGCACAGGAAGGAAGGCAGCGATGAACTCTGGCGGAGACGTAGGTGGGGCTGGAAATCAAACAGCTCAGCTTTGTTACAGGTTCTTTTATGGAAAAGGTGGGCCAAGCTATAGCCACTTGAGGAAGATAGAAGGAAAGGTCTCTAACAAGTTCCTCCGTGGAAGATGCACATTTCCCCCATTATAATGCTTCTGAAACCAGGATGCATGTGATGGGGTGTTTCTTTCCCTACTCCCACGTACACCGATGGTGTGTCTTAGAGAGTTCCCCGTTCATGTTCATGATACTCAATAGTAAACAAGCCTCAGAAATTCCTCTCAGCCTTCCACTGCTGTTCACGTTTCCTGCCTGAAGTGCGGCCTTTCCTATTAGAGGCAGAGAATGGGTCCAGTTAGGTGGCAGCTTAGTGTTTAAGAACGTGGGTTCTGGAGCCAGACTGCCTGGGTTCACTTTACACCCAGACTCCATCGCTCCTTCACTGCACAGCCCTCTCTGAGCTTCAGCATCTTCATCTGTAAAAATCACAGTGTTATGTAACTTTAGGGCTGGTTGTCTGCCAGTTCATCTATTCAACGAATATTTATGGAGCATCATCTCCTGTGTGTCAGGCACTACTGAAGAGCTGGGGATGTGGAAGCGGACAAAACACAGACAACCTCTGCCCTTGTGAGCTTACATTTGTGGCAGTCCAATGATAAACATGCAAACTATTAAAATATAGTACATTAGATGATAGTAAGAGCTCTGGAGAAGGATAAGACAGGGATGTGAATAGGGACAGCTTGTACAGAGGCGTTAGGATCACGGTTGGGACTAGGGGGAGTAACAAAAATGCCAAAACAACTGTGGCTTGAAAAGGACAAAAGTTGATTTATCTGTTAAAAATGGAGGAAGTGCAGTGTGGCTTCATAGCCATGGGGGACTCAAGCCCCGTTTACCCTTTTGCTCTGCCACTCTCAACGCATGGCTTCTACCTCATGACCCAAGATAGCTACTGGAGCTCCAGCTATCTTGACTGAATTCCAGCCAGCAGGAAGAAAGAAGGGTTTTATTACCAGGAAAGAATTTTTGGAACAAATATTGGGATACAATTAGCTGTCATTGCCACAAGTTATCACAAGGATTTGATTAGATAAGGGATACAAAGGATTTGATACAGAATAAGCACTCAGTAAATATTCGCTGTGTTTTGACACTATGTTTTCTTAATGCATGTGTTCTTGGAGCTATTTGTACATGGTAACCATTGAGCAGATGAGGAAATGGGAACTCAAGGGTCTTAGGTGACCAATGGTGGCCACGGAGCTGAAAGATGGCAGATCCTGTCTGGTGGGCATTGAGTAGGTCTGCCTGTAAAAGAGTAGGGGACCATATGGGGGTGGGGTATCTCAGGATGACTTTGAGGAGTCCTTGAAGTCCTGGAGACCATGCTCCACATGATTTGAGTCTGGATTAGCCAAACCTGAACTTTTCAGTTATTTGGACCAACATGGTTTACATTTTGCTTAAGTACATTACAGTTGGGTTTCTGCACTTGTTATTGAAAGAGCCCTAATTAATGCAGTTAGTTTCTTTAATCTATGTCTCTGTTAGGATGCTCTTTGTGGTACTTACCAATGGCCAATTCACTGGGGTTACACAGTAAGGGTTATCAGCTCATTGACAAGAAATTCAAGAACAGAGTGTCTTCAGGAACAGTTTGATCAAAGTTTGGCTGCATTTCTGTCTGATTCTCTTAGCTTTGCCCTTCTCCATGTATTGGTCTCAGTGGCAGCAACATGGCTTCAACAGCTACATCACCCCCAGATACATTGATCAGAGGCAGAAAAGGGAATGTTTCAGTTTGTGATTCTTAACAGAAGACTTCTCTGAAGTCCTAGCAGACCTTACCTCCTAACTCACTGGCTAGAACTGAGTCACATGCTCATTCCTAAGCCAATCCCTGGCAAGGGAACAGAACCACCCATGACTGGCTGGGGCTTAGGCCAAGGCCCACCTCCCTGTAGCACGTGGTCCCACAGAGGGTCCTACATTTATCCCTTTCTCTCTTGTATCTACAGTCTGTTTTCTCTTCAAGTTCCATTCCATTCACCTCACACACAGACAGCTTCCTTCTATCTTGAGGAAAAGATGACCTTGCACTCTCTCTAGCTACCATAATCTTTTCTTCCTTCCACCAGTTACAGGGATGTGCAGAGGACTCCATGTCCAGCTCTTTCCTCGGGATGGACAAAGGCTTAGGATGGCAGTATCAGGGCCCAGAAGGCGAAGTGCCAGAGATACAAGATAGTTGATGACAGACTCCTTGGGGAGGTAGTGAACTCTCCTCCGAGAGAATTGTTCAGGCAAAGGCTGATGTCCTTCTCTTAGTCAAAGTAGAAGGGCTTCTTCGGGAGTGAGTTTTGAATGGAGTTGTTCATTCATTCCTTCATTCAACACAGGTTTATTGATCACAGTTGATATGAGGTGTGATAAAAAAATATGGTGATGGTGAATGTTGCTGGGTGCCACCCAACGGAAAGGCAGGGACCTTCGATACAGGAAGTGGCACATCAAACCTTAGTAACAGTGTGTGACAAGTTTCAACGTGTTTGGTGCCGTCGGTTGTGAGCTATGGTTGAGAAGAGGTGTGTTTTAAAGTGTGCTGTAAATCATGGATCACAAACAGCTCATTAACATACATGTCTGTCAAATAAAAACCTGATGGTGTGCCCTCGTCCATCTTATTTACAGATCTGGCGCCATGTGACTTCTGGCTGTTCCCCAAAGTCAAAAGGACCTTGAAAGGTAAATGTTTTGTATTGATTCAGGACATTGAGGCAGCACAACTAAAGATACAAATGAGAACTTTCAGAACTGCTTCAGAAATTGGCAAGATTTCTGAATACTCACCCCAATAAATTTAATAATGACAACAAAAAAAGTGGCAAGACTGATAAGTGTGTTCAAAGCAAGGGGGAGTATTTCGAGGGGGAGTAATGGTAGTGTGTTTCTTACTGTAACCAATTAAAAAAAATTTAAACAGTCACCTTATTTTTTTATACTTCATATACCAGGTACTGGGCTAAACCCTGAGAATGCAGCTGTTAATAAGACACATACAACTCCTGAGCTCATTCGGCTTAGAAGTTAGCAGGAAAATGAACCTCAAATGAGTAATTATACACGTAAGTGTAAATGATAGGTGTAGTAGAATGATTCCCAAAGTTGCTTCAAATCAAAGACTTATGATTCTGTATGTAAAATGCTTAGTTCAGTGCCTGGCACATAATAGGTGTTCAGTAAATGGTATGACTATTGTTATTCTCTAAATGTAGAAACCTATGGCAATGTTTTCTTCCTCCGAACTTCTGTATTATTTATCTCTAATTACCCATTTGCCATTCAGCCATAGTTTTATTATTAAACATTTCTTTAGCTTGTGACTACAGTAAACATTTCCCCTCCAGAAACTATAATATTACCTACCAAATGATGATGAACTGATTTAACTGGTTAAAAAACAATCGTTCAGATTCATCTACTTCCTTGTCTGTGTTTTGCAAGCTAAGAACACAGATAATAAAAGGAGAGTTCCTAACGTGCCTACAGCAATTTCCCATTTTCTGGCTCAGAAAACAAAGGCTCAGGACGGTGAAGCGGTTTGCCCGTGATCTGGGGAGGAGAATGTCTGATCTCCTATTTTCAAGCAGCTTCACCAGACTCCCTGGCTGGAAGACACCTGGGGAATCATCTACTTCAGTTCTGCTATTTTACAGATGGGAAACAAGACCCTGGAAGGTGCTGGCACTTGCCAGAGATCATGGCTAGTAAATGGCAGAGCTGACTTAGGACTCAGGGCGCCTGACTCCCAAGCCCATCCTAATTCACTCTTTCCCAATATCTGGGGGCGGGGGGGCGGGGGGCTTCCACTGACCAACAGGTGGTTAATAACTAAGTGGGTGGGTCGGGGGATCCTGGGTGACACATGTGAGGCTGGAGGTAATGGTAGCAACAGGTGACGGTTCCAGGGCCCGCTGGCAAAAGGCAAGCCTGAGGCTGAACTGGGCCCACCGCCAGCCTCAGTTCCCCGCTTAGGTCCGGGACACTCGCCATTCCTCATTTCCCTTCCCTAGGCTGCACGCCCTTCTTTCTCCCTTTCATACCTTCTGCAGCCTGTGCTCCTGGCGCCCCCTTGTGGTTAATAGTATCCACTGCAGTCTCGACTGTCCGAGTTCCTGGGAAAATCCCAGAGATCACAGAAGTGGGGACTGAAGGACACTTAAAGATTATTTTACAAGTAACTTCCAATTTCCCAGTGGAATCCTGGCTTCCAGGTCAGTTCGCAAATGCGCTCGTTCTTTTTACAAACTAGTGGGGTTTAAATCATTATTTAAGGTCTCCTCAATACCCTGCATGAGGTTGGGGCACGTGCTGCACATTGTGCTCCTGTCCCCCTGTATCAGGGAGAGTACCCTGCACGGGATAAATGCTCTTTAAACTATGTTGAAGACATTAGCTAATTCCTAATAATAATGGTAGGCGCGCTTCCAAGGCAAAGTTCTGCAAGGAAACTGAGCGACAAACTCACAAGATTGTTAACATCTTTTCTATTTCCTGTTCCCGGTGGCACCAGTCTGGCAAGGGCAGTGCAGGTGCTACGACGTCGACTTTCACGTGTGCCAGGTGCCTGGACCCTGCCAAGTGTCCCAGGGGACGGAGAGCCTACGAGGGCATGTAGCCAGTGACTCACCCGGAATGTGTGCTCCTCGGGGAGGAAAGCAACAGCCTACGCCGGGCACTCGCAGCTGCCAATGGTGGCGGTGTCCTTAGCAGCTCCCTGTCCCCCAGGTTTGCTCTGCCTAGATTGTCTGCCAGGTGCTTTAGGAACTTAGCTCACTTTCTCGATTTTAGAGGCTCATCTCTAACACGTGGTTCGGTGAGGACAGCACTCTGAATTGGGAATGGCTCCCTAGGGACATCTGGCGACGCTGAAATTGCCCCTCGCTCACGGTTCCTGACGAGGTCCACGGACGCACGTTTCCAGTAGGACCGAGCTCAGCACGGCTAATGAAGAACTTCGGCATCTGCAAAAAGTGGAAGGGTTCTTTCGAACCTAACTGTTTCTTTTAAGAGTGATGGTCTTTTGGGGTTCCCTGGTGGTGTAGTGGCTAGGCTTTGGCACTCAAGCAGCAGCTTGGGTTTGATTTACAGCCAGGGAACCAACTCCCCCACCCCCAAAAAGAGTGATGGTCTTTTAACAGGAATTGGAGAATACAGGCAGACCTCAGAGACGCTGTGGGTTCGGTTCCAGACCACTGCAATAAAGCGAGTCATAATCTTTTTGCTGGTGAAGGGTCTTGCCTTACATTTGTAAAACATTCGACATCTCACCTGGAACCTATGTAACTCTTGCTAACCAATGTCACCCCAATAAGTCTAACAATAAAAAAATTTTTTCTATTAAAAAAAAACACTTGACATCTGTGAAGCACAATAAAATGAAGCACAATAAAACAAGGTATGCAGGTAAAACAAGAAGGCTTGAAATAGCACTCATAAACAAAGACCCCTCCTCACAGGGGAGACACTGGTCTTCGATTCTATGCCCCCTCCCTTTTGTTCTCTCCCCTGCTATGATCTAAGGATATAGGAATTTTTGATGATTAAAAAAACAAAAAAACAAAACAGGTTAGATCATGCTCCACTGGTTCTCAAATAGCTTTAGTAGGTCCCATCCCCCAAATGATGAAGTTTAAAATTTTGGCTTGGCATTTACGGTCTGATCCCAACCTTCCTTTTCAATTACTTGCTTCCTACTCTCTGTCACAAGTCCTGGGCTCAGGCTATACCAGCCAATTCTGGGGTAGCTTTGCAAGTTGGCTCATCTTCTTCCCCATGCATGAACACTTTCCCACTTCCATCCCGCAACTCCACCCTCCACTCTGTTTACAGATCTCAAATCTGTTTCCTAGAGAAGAGCGTAAATGGCACCATTCTACCTGCCGAGGCACTTTGCTTGCCCTAATTTCAATGGATTTGGAGTAACAGTTAACTCTGCCCCTGTATGCTTCCCCATAAGACCTTAAACAACCTAGTGCCCAGCCCAGAGCCCGAGACGCAGGAGGCCCTTGTAATCATTGGTTATTGAGTGGCTGGTGTGTTCTTTCTCTTTTTTAAATTCAAGTTTGATTAATTTGAAATATGCCATACATTCACACTAAAAAAGTACCAAAGAGTAAAAAGTCACTCTGTTCTCTAGCCACCCAATTCCCTTCTATGGAAACAGTATTATCCACTTTTTAGAAATCCTTTTAGAAATAGGCAAACATATATTCTCCCTCCTTTTTAAAATAAATGGGCTCATCCACAAATAGTTTTGCAGTTTGTCTTTTCGCTTCATTATGCTCATATTCACATATTTAAAAAATCTTGTAAATTTTTCATGTTCACACGTATGAGTATTTATGTAGGAAGAATTTCTCAAAGTGGAATTGCTAGGTCAATGAGTGTGGACACTTTTAATCTATCAGCATTGCCTAATTGTTCTACCTAAAGACTGTACAATGTTACAACCACAAGCAATATATAGGAATCTATGTGCCCACACCTTTGCCAACACAACATGTTATCAAACTTTTTTTCAAGTTCATTTAAAAAATTATAGATAGATTTTATTTTAAGTGTGGGTGTGTGAGAGGCAAATGCATGAGCATTCCTTGGGTTGAAAATCAGCAAAGGTATGTGTTGGCAATCTGGAGATCCTAATCCCACATTCATAGAAAGTAATTCTTGTTTGACTCCAAGGAATTTAAGGAATAGGGCAGAAAACTGTCAGGGATAGCCAGCTGCTTTAATAAGGAGATTTTGCTTTGGGGGAGCAATTTAGTTATTATTTTATTTTATTTTATTTTTATTTTATTTTATTTTATTTTTTCTTTTTGGTATGTGGGTAGTTCTCTGGCTGGGAATTGAACCCAGGCCACAGCACTGACAGTGCCAGCGCCGAAGCCTTAAGCCACTACGCCATCAGGGAACTCCCCAATTTAGTTTTTAAATCCTTTTTACATATATGGGCACATTCCTGTATTTTCAAGAATTTAAAGCATAACCTGTAGGAGACAGCTCTATGACCACATGCTTTGCAGGTTGATATTTTGGATATCTCTTGATTATTTTAGGAAGATCCCTAGAGAATTCAGAAAACAGCCTCTGAAACCTGATCTATAGCCACGCTGTCCCGATTAAATGGGATGATGTCTGTGGGGCTTTTTGTCACAGTACCTGACGCATAATATGTGTTCAATAAATGAAGTTGTAATTATCAGTTAATAAACAATATGTTGTTATATGTAGTGATGACAGATTAAGGGGCTACTATGGTGATATAATCTGCCCTCTTGGAGATAAGGGCTCTGGAGTCCGGTAACTTCGTCTCTTGCACGCACTGGCAGTGACTTTGAGCACATCTCCTAACCTGTCTGGCCTCAGTTTTCTAGAGCGGGAGAATAAAATCCAAGTCTCAAGATTCGCCCTGAAGCTTAAATGTGTAATGTTGATAAGTACTTACTACACATTAATTCTCTTCTTTCCTCCCAATCTACTGGAGACATCAAACAACCCATCAAACAATAAAATTAACTCCAGGAAATCAGCGGGACCGAGGTTAGGGAGATGGGGGCCAGCCATTTACGGCCGGCGTGCCTCGAATCGAAGGCGAAAAGATCACGGAGCGTGGAAAATCAGCTCTCAGCTCCAGCAAACCACTCCCGACATCCGGCCCGGGCGGCTCAGCCGCCGGGGACGCCGCAGAAGCGCTGCGATCACCCTGGTAACACCGTCTTCCGGTCCGCCCTTTCCCCGCCTCCACTTCCGGTCAGGGCTTTGCGTCATTGCCTGGCGACTTGCTGTAGGTTTCCGGGAAGAGCCATCTGGGGGGTGCGGTCCCGGTTGGAGGGAGGTGGAGGGTACGTGTCGTACGCCTGAGTTCAGCGTTCCCTCCTGCACGCAGGGCTCGACCTAGCCATGGACAGCGGAGGGCGGCCATCGCTAGTGCAGGTGATCCTCCTGGGCACCAGCTCTGTCGTCACCGCCTTCCTGTACTCGGTGTACCGGCAGAAGGCCCGGGTCGCCCAAGAGCTCAAGGTCAGTGCTGGAGCTGACCTGGCCTCAGCCAGGGCATCTCTGCTCCCGGTAATGGTGAGCCCACGGTTCTCCTTGGGCTGCTCCACCGCCGAAAACTATCCAAAAGAGGAAACAGGCTCAAAGAGGGTGTCCCCCCGCCAGTAAACGGAGGAACTAGGATCCGAATTCCCGGCGCCTTTTCTCCTAAGTCCCTCTCATTACTCAGGATGAATCTTGATTTCATTACTTTATTCGACAAATACTTATTTAACACCTGTTTTGTCCCAGGCACTGGGGAAATCGCATGGGTAGAGCATACTGTAAAGTCCCTGCCCTCAAGGGGATAACCATTCTACTACAACCAGAGACGATGAACAAGTAATAATAAGGTGGTATGACAGATGGGGATAAATACGACACAGCCATGTATGGAGGAGAGGAAATGGAATGCTGGAGAAAGGGAGATTTATTTTAAATAAGGTGACATTTGAACTGAGCCCAAGAGGAGATGAGGGAGACTGCAGATGTCTGGGGGCAGAGCAGTTCAGACAGAGGGAACAACAAGTGCAGGAACCCTACAGGTGATCCATTTGTGTAGATACTCAGCTCCCTGCTTCTACAGACTCTTCCGTGTTTTATATTTCAGTTATTTTAAAAATAAGACTTCTTGAGCTGCACTTTACAGCTTACATAAGACATTCTCATCTCGTGATTTTTTTTCTTCACAGTAATTTCTTGAGGTAGAGAAAATGACATTTACCTCCAGCTTGCAAATCAAGACGTTGAGACTCAGAAAAGGTCTTACAGCTAGTGACGTTGAAACTTAAACTTAGATCTTTTGATTCCAAGGGTAGGATTTTTTTTTTTTTTTTTTTTTCTGATTGACCACGTTGTTTCATCGATCGGCCTCATTAGGTTAGAGACAGGCTCTTACTTATCTTCATTCAGTGCTTGACAAGTGGTAGATGCTCAATAAATGCTTGTGGATTTGTTTTGGCTGAAATTTCAGAATGCAACCATTAGGGCTGAATTGGACATGTATTTGAAAGATGGATTCCTAAACCTACTAACTTCATTATCAGGTTGTTTTCAGTAAAGGCTTAGAAACAAATGTGTAATATAGCCCTGCTGTGAGGGAAATTTTGGAATCTGTCTGGAATGAAGCAAGTTACCAAGCAGTTTGGTGTGAATGGCATCCTAGTGAGATTCCAGCTGCTCTGTTGTTCACCTAATTAAATAACAGAGTGACTCCTGAAGTGATTGACTGTGTGTGTAACTGATACTTCACTTTCTGACTCTGAAACTCAGAAATTAAGTTGACATCAGGTTGGCTGGATGGGGGTTTCTTTGAAGCAGTGAACTTTTCAGGATCCATTTTTGGGTGATCTTAAAAGCTCTGCCAATTAGTTCCTAAAGGAGGATGAAATAGCCCCTTCCTGAGAAAGGAGTTGGGACTCCTTATATTTTAGATTCTGTTTTCATTATCAGATTGCAGAACTGCCAAGTCAGGTTTGTATGTCTTGTGCTTGTGTATCTCCTAGTGATGGGAATGCATATTTATGGCATGCCTACTATGGGCCAGCCCCTGGGCTCTATTCTTTAACACCTTAAGGTTCTTTTAATCCACATAAAAATTCTGCAAGATTGTTCTCCCCGTCTTTTACAGTTTTGGAAACTGAGACTAAAATAAATGAAGTTGCTCAAAGTCACAATAGATGCATTCAAGCTTGACTGAACCCCAGGTTTTTCTGACCCCATTTCCTCCCCCTGCCTTTTAAGAAAATTCTAACTGGCCATTGTGGGGTGGATATGTTACCAGCTGTGTGACTCAGAGCAAGTAACTTCACCTCTCTTGGGCTTCAGCTTTCTTATCTCTGATTGGGGATAATATCTACTGTACATTAAATAGACTTAGGCATTTAATGTGCCTCGCATAGTACCTGGTGCATGAGGGCTGTCCTGAAAACACCCAGCCATGTAATATGAAAAATAGAGGCATTTATGGCTGGATTTTTTAACAGTCCTTATATAGTGTAGGGGGATAGTAGTGAACAAGACAAACAACCTTAGCCCTCCTAACCTTAGAGTTGAATAGCCCAGTGAAGGGAGACAGAAAATAAAACAAGTAGATAAACTGTGTTAGTTGTGATTGCTGTTATTTTTATTATTATTATTTTCATAATGTGTTTATTGACCTTGATCCTATCTTACTCTTAGAGTGACCTTAATACGTATTCAGTACCTCATCACCTCTTTAGAGGCTGCTTATCTGGCTGCCTTAAGATTCATTGATGGGAATACCCCAAAAGTGGGATTGTCCTTTATTCATCCCTGAATGCCTAGCTCTCAGCCCCATGCCTGGCACATAGATGCTCAGGAAATGTTCATTGGTTTTGTTAATTTTCTCTTGTTTTAGATGCAGCAGTAACAGGCTTGGTTGATTCCCAAGCACAGCAGGTTGGAAACTGAATTGCAAGTGGTGGGGGAACTGGTGGTTGTTAGAGGAAGGGAGCAGCAGAAGTCACCTGATTGTGGGAGGGAAGAAAGAGAAACTGAAAGTGGAATAGTGTTTGTCAATAGTCAGCCAAGCCTTGCCCGGAAAGCAAAGGCATGCCTTGATGATAACATATAATCCAGAGCATGAATTGATAAAAGCATGGTGATGATAATACCTACCATTGCTCCAGCCCCTACCATTAATAGGCACTCGTTTAGGTGTTTTACATATAAGCCCTTTAGATGGATGGTTCTGTGTGGTCAAGAGATTAAATTATGTTCACTCTGTGGTATGCAAATTGATTTCTACTTCTCATATTTTCATTAAAAACTTAAAATGAAAAGGAGTATATATTTCCTCTAACTGGGAGAGAGTGTACTTGGCACCCTCCCACTCTGCAGATGGCAGAGAGGGGAGCACTGCCCCAGGCCTGCCTGTTTGTTAAAACTTCTGGGTCACAGCTTTGAAATTGGCTTCTCTCATAGTCTCCTTCCTGCCTAAGAAAAAAGTAAACAGTCTTTTTCTTTTTTGCCCTTTAAGTTTGATGGAATTATGTCAGCATTCAACAGTCAGTTTAATATGTTCTTTGCATTTAGGGAGCTAAAAGAATCCACTTGGGTGAAGACTTAAAGAGTATTCTTTCAGAAGCTCCAGGAAAATGTGTGCCTTATGCTGTTATTGAAGGTATGTTTATTGGTAAAATGAAAAGTAACTTTGTCTTCTCAAAGTTATGTAAATATCTTCTTGGCTGATGTTAGGGCCTTTTATAGGATTGAGGCAGTGGTCCAGAACTTGGACTTTGGGGTCAGAAAGACCTGGGTTATTGCTGTGTGATCTTGGGGAAATTACCAGCCTTTCTGAAACTCTACTGCCCCATCTCTAAAATAATTTCTACCTTATAAGGTTGTTGTAAAACTGAAATGATATGATCCATGCAGTGCTTAGAAGAATGCCCATCGAACATAATTTATGGTGATAACATTTTCATCATCTTGATTAATGAAACTACTAACAAAATTTAAATCACCTTAAAGGAAAGGCCAGAACAGTTCTTCAGAAATAAGGTAATTTGTTTCCATTTAGGAGCTGTTCGATCTGTTAAAGAAACATTGAACAGCCAGTTTGTGGACAATTGTAAGGGGGTGATTCAGCGGCTGACTCTTCAGGAGCACAAGATGGTATGGAATCGAACGACCCACATTTGGTACGTAGGCTTTCTCCACCGGCCCGATCCTGACAGTGGGTCAGTTCACATGCTGGGGTCCTGGGTGCTGCTTCCATGTCTTCCGCTTCTCCTGAGACGGGGTGTAGACCAGCTTCTTAATGCTGATAATAACTCTTGTGTGACCTCTTACATCAGAGTCCCCTGGGCCTCCTGTTCAAATGCAGATTCCTGGGCTCCGGTCCAGAGCTACCAAACCAGAATTTCTAGGATAGGGGCCCCGGAATCTGTAGATCTACCCACTAAAGGTTAAGGACCACCAATTTATTGCCTCGATTAATGATTTCGATATTTATTAAAATAATTTTGTGCCATTAAGTGGAATACCATATCTTTAAGTGATCCTAGTGGGTTTTTTTGTATTGCATTTTTATTTTATTTTTAATTGTGGTAAGAACACGTAACACGAGATGCATCCTTTTAAGCAATTGTAAGTGCAGCAGTACAGTGCTGTTCACTACAGGCATGAAGCTGCATGTGCCTAGAGTTTGTTCACCTTGTGTAGCTGACATTTGTACCCACTGACCAGCAACTCCCCTTTTCTTCTCCCTCATAGCCTCAAGCAATCCCATTCCTCCCTGTTTCTATGAGTTTGACTATTTTAGATATTTCACGTAAGTGGAATTATGCAATATTTGTCCTTCTGTGAGCAGCTTAGTTTGCTTAACATAATGTCCTCCAGGCTTATCTGTGTGGTCACACAAGGCAGGATTTCTTTTTTTGTGGCTGAATGATATTCCAGCACCCTTGGGTACCACGTTTCTTTATCCATTCACTTGTTGATGGACACCAGGTGGTTTCCATGTCTTAGCCATTGTGAATAGTGCTGCTGTGAACATGGGAGTGCAGACCTCTCTTTGAGATCCTGATTTCAATTGCTTTGTATACATACCCGGAAGTGGGATTGCTGGATCATATGGTAGTTCTGTTTTTAATTTTGTAAGTAATTGGTTATTTATTTTAAAGTGGCAAGTGAGCGGTAGAGGTAATCTATATGACTGTATTTGCTGCCCACTGGTGTTGCCTGAGCCCCTAACAGATTGAGCCTCCCTCTTAGGAGGCAGGTGGGTAATGATTTCTGATGTGCTCTTCTTGTCACTTCAGATTTTGTCCTGTCTTCCTGGCATTCACATGGCCTCCATCTCTGCCTGGGTGTGAGGCCTTGGCTGTTCTTTATTTTTTATCTTGAGTTTTCTTGTTGTTTTAGGAATGACTATTCAAAGATCATTCACCAGAGGACCAACACGGTGCCCTTTGACCTGGTGCCCCACGAGGACGGTGTGGGTGTGGCCGTGCGAGTACTGAAGCCCCTGGAGTCCCTGGATCTGGGCCTGGAGACTGTGTACGAGAAGTTCCACCCCTCGGTCCAGTCCTTCACTGATGTCATCGGCCACTACATCAGTGGAGAGCGGCCCAAAGGCATCCAGGAGACTGAGGAGATGCTGAAGGTTGGGGCCTCCCTCACAGGGGTGGGTGAGCTGGTCCTGGACAGCAACTCAGTCCGCCTGCAGCCCCCCAAGCAGGGCATGCAGTATTACCTCACCAGCCAGGACTTTGACAGCCTGGTGCATAGGCAGGAGTCGAGCGTCCGGATCTGGAAGATCCTGATGTTGGTGTTTGGCTTTGCCACGTGTGCCACTCTGTTCTTCATCCTCCGGAAGCAGTATCTGCAGTGGCAGGAACGACTACGCCTCAGGCAGATGGAGAAGGAGTTCCAGGAGCAGGAGGCGCAGCTGCTGAGCCGGGCCCAGCCTGAGGCCCGGGGGGCAAGTCTGAAGAGCGCCTGCGTCGTGTGTCTCAGCACCTTCCGGTCCTGCGTCTTTCTGGAGTGTGGGCATGTCTGCTCCTGCACCGAGTGCTACCGTGCTTTGCCCGAGCCCAAGCGGTGCCCCATCTGCAGGCAGGAGATCAGCCGCGTGGTTCCCTTGTATAATAGCTGAGAGTCCTGAAGCCCCGCAGGTGCCCTGGGAAGGAACCGCCCCCTTTTCAGGGTGTTTTATCTGGAGGCCTTTGGAAGATCAGCTGTTAACCTCCAGGTATGATGGAGGGAGGGAGGTGGGGGAACTCTAGATCTTACACCTCCAGGGACAGGATGCTGCCTTTCCAGCACAATGTGAGACTCAAAGCCTGGTTGTGGGTGTGGTGGCGTGGCATCCCTTCCCTGGAACCCGGTGAGTGTGCACATGTGACCCAGGACGGCACATTGCTTAAGTGCCCGAACCAGTGAGTCACCCCTCTGCTCCTGTGTCTTTGGGTCCTTCCCGGTGACTTGTGGGTTCCCGTGGACTTGAGCCTTGACTGACTCAGCCGGAGGGGAGGCACAGCTGAGCTTTGCAGACCTGCCCCTGAAGAGACTGTCCTCCTAGTCTGTCTTCCTTTTGCCCACTCCCCAGGAGAAAGTTGTCAGGCTGGACATGTCCCTGTGTCCCTTTCCCCTCTCCCGCCTGCCTCCTACATGTGTACACGTGTATATCAGGACAAAAGAAAGGGAAATCCAGCCTCTGCCTTTTACCTGAAAGGATGGAACTCCAATCAGCAGAATGAAGAGCGATCACTTGAAGGGACACTCAGAATGGTGGTCAATTCAGCAGTCCCCAGCGGTGATGAAGACAGGGCTGCTTGATGGCAGCCCTCCTGGTGTCTCCACTCACCTAGAGGGAGGACCACCAGAGCAGGTCCCCCCGCCCCAAGAGGGCTCTGGGGTTCCCTCCCTGAGACGAGCCGGGAAGGGCTCGCCTCCCCCTGGAAGCAATAAGGGCGTCGCTCCCCTGGCCTCCTGGCCGTCACCGCCTCTCTCCATGGCTCTCTGCAGCCCACCAGCTGGCATCCTGAGCACAGAGCCTTTGCTAAGCTCCCCTCTTCCCCACAGAGAAGTTAACACCCAATGGGTGTAATCACATTGTCCCTTTGTCCCCCCCC